>CABHPH010082278.1:5677-21471 GCA_902168325.1 Peromyscus nudipes | reverse complement strand
AAGTTGCTGCTTTCTCTAGAGACAGATACTCTAATATTGAGAAACACAAAACTCTGAATTCACCCAGGACAATGTCTATTTTTTTTTAATTGAACTAGTGATATTAGTTCTTTCCCTGTGCTAGAGGAAACATCTGTCAGAAAACCAGCTGAACCAATAAACACCCTAATGTGCTAGGAAAGACTCTGCCTTGATTTGTTTAAAATATAATAGATGAACACAAAAGACTTTCTCAGGAATGCAGCTAATCACATTAGTGGGCATTTGTAAAGAAGCAAAGACACATTTAAAAAAAAAATCATCTGTTCTTAACTACTTCCTCTGTCCTGGAGTATGGCACAGGTGGCAGCGGCCATATTTTAAAACTGAACCTCAAGGCAAAGAGAGATGAGAGCACGTGAGGTAGGTTGATAATGCAAGGTTTCCATTATAGACACAGAGACAAGAAAGGACTTTCCCTTCACCTACTAATAGGAGTGAAAATAAACTGGACAGACTTGAATATTGATGCAAACCAAAATTTAAATTTGCACCTCTAATTCAGAACTGTGCACAGCACTAGTGATGAAAATGAAATACTATCATTATCTGTTTAATGAGGATGCCCATTTGTACTTAAAGGATCTTGTTATGCTGTGCATCTTTATGTGTGTATTAAGCATTTTTTTGATAAAATGACTATGAAAATAGTAAGCTTTAAATAAGTTAAAATATATGATCTAGTTAGCAAGGCTTATGTACCTCCCCTCCCGCCCCCCTTTTTTATTTTTACATCTGTTCAGGCCTTAATTCTGATGAGGGATAAGACTTTGTGGTTGTATGTTTCACATGGAAGAATAGAGAATTGCATCATGCCCATCGGAAAGCCTAACCCGGTCACCTTCAGTGTGAGGGTCAAGTTGTGAATTCCCCAGAAAGTAGCAGCAAATCAGACAACTTAATAATGCACTGGGGAAGAAATCACTTAATATTCATGTTGACAGAAAAGAGCAAAGATTAATCATGAGGACTCTGGACTCGGGGAGGACTTGAGACAGCCCAAGTCTGAGCTCCAGGAAAGCTGATTGCTTTAAAGCGGTTCACAGAAACCCTGTGATGAAATGCTAAGGTTTACTGCAAATTGGCAGTGGGTGACAAACGAGGGGCCTTCCTTCTTTTAACTTCAAATTAATCACGCTGCCCTGTTGATCTTCGTCTTCTGTAGCGTGCTGCTTGCAACCCCACCGGTGCTCTTTTGTACGGAAAGGCAATCTTGTCACTGAATTTTCAACAACAGCAAAGGCCATTTCCCCTCCTAACTGCTGCAGCCACCAACAGGTGATTTCAAAAGGAAGGTGCTTTTTTTTCACTCAGTGGGTAATGTGTTCTGATCATTCTGCTCATTTCTTATGAGGAACTATACCTTAGGAAAAAATAACAGCCAATGTTTACTTGGTATTCAGAGCACTGAAGTAAAAGCATCCAACCTGTTAAATACTATTTTTAATGATAGTGATTAAATGTAATTATATTCCTCTTCCCTTGAGCAATTTATTAGCCCTGTTTGGATTAAATACTTGTTTGCTATAATTTTTAAGGGGCAATTGTTTTCATATTTATTAAGTATTTCCCTCAGTACCCACCTACAATTCCCTCAGAAGCAGCAATATAATCATAAACATGAGAAAGGCTTAGCATTCATTTCTTATTCATGCTTTTTAAACGATTTTCTTTTAACTTTTGCTAATCACACTATTCAGCAGAATGAAGATAGCCTGACAATTCCATGAGAACAAAGTGACCTTTGTTTTAGTATGTTCATAGTATATAAATATAAACGCAACTCTGGGTGGAATTAAAAACAGAACAATTTGTGGGGAAATACTCAAAGTATATAAACTTTCAGGATGATGAAAGTTTGTAATTATTATATAATAAACATAAGGTGTACCCAATTCAGAAACTTAAGTATAAAATATCTAAGCATGTATTTAAAAAATTGTGAAAAATGTGATAAAGTATGAAACACGAAGAAAAATCTGGATTATCTGTCAGAAAATTGTCAAAATTAAGTGACGCGCAGAGTCCTGGAAGATACGTGAACTTATCCATGGTTAAGAACTGGAAAGGAAGATCACTGATAGAATATACAAAACAGAATTCGAATCTCTGTATGCTGTATAAGTGAGCTATATCAGTATAACTAGAGAATAGCATTAGAAAGAGTCACAGAAAATGCTTTAAAAGTTAGAATCAAGATTATGTGGCAGTTTAAAAAGCCATGTGCACAATTACAATCCCACTGAAACTGCAATATAAAGCACCAAGTGCCTTTATCCACATTTTCAAAAACTACTTTGGTACTTAAGAAGCATCAGGGGAAATTATAGTTATCAAGGAGGTCCTTGCATCTACTCCAACAGAAGATAATAACAGATAGGGTGTGTGGATAGTGGGTAGATTCATTATCTTTGGAAGGTCTATGCTGGTGTCCTTGAAGTAAGAATGCTTTATGTTCAGTCTCTTCCACAGGAGCACATATTTAAAAAAAAAAAAACAAAAAAACAAAAAAAAACACTTTTCTACAATGGCATAGAAAGACCCTATAAAGGGCACTGTGATAGAAGTGGATCACAAGAAAACTAAACATGCAATAGCCAGCCCAAATTCCACCTCAAATGACTACTATCAGGAGTCCCTGTAAGCCATGGACAGGATGCACAATGGCTTTGCTTATTACACCATCACATATTGCAAAGATGGGCAAGAATGAATGGTACAATCCATTCCATTATCCATTTCTGAGTTTTTTCCATTGGCAAAATTAATCTAGTTGAAAAAAATCTAAAGAAATCTTATCATTGACCATAGTTTTACCTAAACCCATGAAATCTCCATGATTCCACAATCATAAGAAATAATTACATGAAAATTATTTAATCCGAGTTCAAAGATTAATGTTTACTGTCCTGATAAGAAGCATGAAGGATACATGAAGTTCCAGATCAAAAATCTGTATGAAGATGGAATTGGAGATAGCACTCCTCTGCCACATGTCGAGAGCACCAGAGTGAATGAGAAGATAGAAGGTATGGAAGATCTATTAGCTCTCTCTATCTTCTTAACAAAATATGACAACGTGAGTGATTTAAACATCTGAAATATATTGCAGTTCTGAAGAGCACAATTCTAAATCCAAGGTTCTGACAGAAACAGCTTCTTTTAGGGCTATGGGGGAAATCTTCCTTGTCGTTTTCTCCCAGCTTCTGATGGTTTGCTGATACCTTGGCTAGTAAATGAAATGTTTCAAATTCTGCCTCATCTCCCTACAGATGCTCCCCATATCTGGCCTCTATGTTCACATTCCTCCCTTTTATAGCGATGTCAGTAATACCAGAACTGTGTCTATCCAAATGTCTTCATTTTTACAACATTATTTCTAAAGAGATCCTATTTTCGTAACAAGATTTCATTCTGAATGACAGGAGATTAAGATTTCAGCAACTATTTTGTGACAATAGACTTGAACTCCTATCAATAATACATGCCCCTAGAATCTTCAGAAAAAAATTGTCCTGTGGACAGCCTGCTGACCTCCTGAAGACATCTTGTCCACTCAAAAGCTCTAAAGAGCTACACTACAAAGAACAAGCACTTGGTGTGTGCTGTCTGACCACTCTACTCTCAGTATCTTTGAAAAGGATGCTTCTAACAAAAGAGGGGTTCAATGCATATTTGCTGGATCTGAGAATAAGAAAGCCATTCCATCTTACACAACTAGACTTGTGTTGGCATAAGACTTGGGTTCCTATAGTCTATTTTTAAATGATTGTAGTATTAGAAGTTCTTGAATCAAAGACAAACGACTCCATCATAGCATAATTCTCTTGCTATGCTCTTTATCTTCTCATTGAGTTAGCAGGTGTTTTAGGAAAGTTTCTACCTATTGACCCTCACTCTCTAACTTTACCTCTATGATACACGTATCAACTTGAGGAACTGGACAGGTGGCTCAGCAAAAAAGATCACTTGTTACTATTGCAGAGGACCCAGGTTTGGTTCATAGCACTCACATGATGGCTCAAATCCATCTAATACTGCAGTTCAAGGGATTGAAGCCATCATCTGATCTTGTGGTACACATGAACACATGCAGGTAAAGCACCAATACACCTTAAATAAATAAATATAAAAATGTTTAAAAATATATAAAACACGTCTAAACATTCGCACGGCTATGCTGACCAAAATCAACTTCTTTGTCTGGAAAAGAATCCTCATTCTCTTAACTACTTCTCATTCCATGTTCATAGAGAACTCAGCCCACCTCCTTGTTTTTTTTTACTTGGTCTTTTACATCTATTACATTGTGTCCGTTTCTTACAATTGCTAAACTTCTTACTATCACTCACTAAGTTACAAACAACACCCTTTTACTCAAAGATCACTGAATATTAGTATACAGAACAAAACAGTAAATATTTTATTTTTTGTGAATCATGAAATGCCTATGATACTCAGTTCTGCTTTGGTTGCCTAAATGGACCTTGGGGTAAGCATGAGTATATACAGGCAAAGCATACACACACACACACACACACACACACACACACACACACACACCACGAAATAAACACATAAAAATAAGCATTTTTAAAAGATCGTGGTACCTTACCAAACAGGTAGCAGGAAGAATTTAGCTCATGTGGTGCACTGTGCCCCCCTCTACTCTAACATATTCTCTAAGTGTGGGTTGTACAATATGTACTGCGATCGCCTGCATATTACATTGTGAATTTTACTGAATTTAATGTTCACAAAAACATTAAAGTCTTCATTCACATATTCTCTTTCCAATTCTGTTTTTCTCTCCGTGCTGTTTGGATGCCATTCTCCCTCCCCTGCAAATGAATAACTAAGGGGTTTGAATTATACTTTGTAGACATATTTCCCCTTAGGAGAAGTATCACTGCTGACTCTTAAGTGACTGTTGGTAAGATGTTTCAGAAATTAGCAACATAAAAAAATGATTATGCCTAATTCTATACAATGCTCATGTATATAAAGATTACTCCTAGTGGGTAATCTGTTCATTCTCATTTTAAAAGAACCAAAACAAAATGGCTTCCATCACTTCCCTTGGGAAATGATGGCACAACAGAAGGAAACTTCTCAGCAAAAGCTGTCTCAATTTCACTCTTTGTTTCTAACACATAAGATTTACAGCTTTCCTTCATCATGAAAATATTTTTCTCATAGCAAATTAAAGTTCACACCCTTGACATAAATATTAATCAAAGAGCCTGTGCATTTTCAGTGGTAAGAGAGAAATGGCATCAAGCTAAAGGAAAGCATCTTTCCTCTAGCTACAACTTTATATCAACAGCAATGACATAAATCTAATTCATCGGGGATCTTGTAAACATATCCTTGCAATTGTTCTGAGAACTGAAAAGCATCAAGAACATAAAAGGAATGATTTACAAAGAGAAATAAAAAGAATTAAAAGATTTTGACATATCTGAAGTTGGAGATTATATATTGAGCAGGTTATACCATGGAAGAAATTGACACACATGATTTTTTTAATCAATGCATTAATTTCTTATCAGTGAAAGAAAAATAAAACAACAAATTGACTGTACACACACACACACACACACACACATACACACACACATACACACACACACACGAATCATCTTTTTTACAAAGAGATAATCTGGTAATTTTCAAAGAAACAGGACCTAATAATACACAACAGTTAATTTCCAGGATAGCCCCATTACGACATCCATGCCATCGCTACCTGTCAGTCTGGTGTCCTCTGAAGCTAAAGATGCCACAGCACAGGCAGTCTCTACCTCAGCAGTTAGAGAAGAATACACTTTACAGAGCTCAGCACTGGGTCTATGCCAAGGGTGGTGCTGGCGTTCTCATATATGTTACGCTGCTTAATGTTTTTCACAAGAAACTATGATGTTTTCTCCAATCTTGTTAGCCTGGCACTCTGATCTAACCAAAACCAGTTTATGTTAGAGACCTGAATGCAAATCCTTTTTAACTCATTGTGTTTGCTTAAAATACTTTCTTTTATTTTCTCCAAGTTATTCCTTGTCTTCACTTCTGTTAAATAAACACAGTCATAGAAATATTAAGGATAAGTAGAAAGTGGAGGAAGAGTATTAGTACAAATGATTTTCAACTGCATAGACACTAACTTACAAGAACACCACCCATTAAAGTTAAACTATAGATTCTGTGTGTTTGAAGGATCCTTGTTTTGATTAGGGGTTTTGCAAAGAGTTTTACAATATCAGATAATCCAATACTTCTATACATCAAAGTACAGTTTCTGCACTGCTTGGAAAGATTGCTAGGCCTAAATAGAAATGCAAGATATTCATCCCTGGTGCATGAGCTGGATTTTTGAGCCCACTACCTATGGTGGGACACCTTGCACAGCCTTGATATAGGGGGATGGGCTTGGACCTGCCTCAGCTGAGTGTACCAGGCTTTGCTGACACCCATGGGAGGCCTTACCTTGTTGGTGGAGGGAATAGGGGGTGGGGGGTGTGGTGAAAGCCTGCGGAGGGGGCGAGAGGAGGGAAGAGAAGGGGAATCTGTGGTTGGTATGTAAAATTAATAAAAAGTTTCTTAATAAAAAATAAAATAAAAAGAAATGCAAGATGTTTTGTGGTTCTGTCATGGTGTATTCACATTTCAGAGAAGAAATGTGGACCTGCTTTTCCTTAAAGAGACATGTAAACCAAATAAAATATTAATAAATTTCTAACTCAAACATGGTTGGTAGATTTTAAAATTAGGAAAACTATCAGATAGTCATTTCTTCATTTTACTTGGGTAAATAAACAATGGGATAAATGTAGTATATTTTCTTATAAATTTCCAATACAGAAAGCTAAACAATTCCATTACACATTCTTTAGAGTATCTGGTTGTATTATCAAAAATTATTTTCAAACAAATGGTGTTGGTTTTGATGAGGGTTGTTTTGTTTTGTTTTTCAAGACAGAGTTTCTCTGTGTAACAGCCCTAGCTGCCCTGGAACTAGCTCTGTAGACCAAGCTGGCCTCAAACTCACTCACAGAAATCCACCTGCCTCTGCTACCCTAGTGCTGGGATTAAAGGCATACACCACTACCGCCTAGCCAAACAAATGTTTTTAAAATCACTTTGTCCAAGAAATATAACATAACTAAAATATGAGCAACCTGAAGATACTCATTTCTTTACATTAGCTTATGTGTCATTCTTAATTATTTATTTATTATACCTACACAGTTGTATTATTTCTGAGGCATCTCTCTTGATATATATATATATTTCTGATTGATATGTTATCAACACATGTAATAAAACTGTTAAGGAATATAATTACACTGTCAGCGTAGGAACCTATAAACTCAGTTTTGAAGCTATTTTCCCAACTTTAATTAACATCATTAGTGTTATTACTGTCAAGTATATTTTGGTCTTTAAGATTCTGACCAGGCAGATAAATTTCAAAGTTTATGATACATATGAATAGCTTTTAGTTCATTAGAGTATGAACTAGAGTTTTAGTTCATAAAAGCAACCTCGGTTTTCCTCAACATAAATGAATGGATATAGTAATAAAACTACAGATTAGATATATGTGGTGGCCTCTTCAAAATTATTCCAACCATTTATCTTGACATTTCCCAGAGGTACATCCATCTTTGTAAATATATTAGGTTTTTACTGTGCTGTTATCAATTATCAAATTGATTATGATGAAAAATAATTCTCTCTTGTCACAAGTCAACAGATACATTCTGGGCCATTTATAGAAATTTAAAAAAAATCCATGACCTAGAAAAGAATTTTCCCTCATAATAAAATGTATGTTTGGCTTTGATGCCAGCCAACTCCTAGGAGGATGCCAATTATGCCAATTTTGTAAAAAACCAGATATATAGATATATGGTGATTTTGTGGTATGGACTATTTTACACCAGGGACGAAGTCCAAACCATTCATCTCAATTTACTTCGGACAGAGGCTTAATTTGAACTCTGACCTCAGAGTGGAAAGGGCATCTGTATATCCAATAATAGCACAAGGCAATACTTTCAAAGTAAAACATATAGATTCACCTTCATACTGAGTTAATTTCCTAATTAGCTATGCAAGAACAATATTGTTTAGTAGTTTGATTGTTCCTTAAAATAACCAATTGTTAGTAATGTTTAAAATTTGGCCTATTACTAATGTAGCTAAATGTTTAGTCAATAGTATGGATGATGGCCATTGATTGGAATTCCCCCATTTAAGGCATTATCAATCTTGATTGCCAATAGTCAAATGACACCTGACTAAATATTGCTAAGAATCTTGTTACTCAATGACTTTAATGGAATTTTGAAAATAGGTCATAGGAATCACAGGTAATTGAGTTTAGATGAAAAAGATAAAAGCTGAGGAAAATGCTCCATTTTCGGAGTAAATTTTGAATAAATTTTTAATTTTCTTCATCCATTACTTCTAAAGGAAAAGTCTAAATTCACTTTCTGGAAAGCAAGTTGGAATGTTTGTTGACTAACTTGTACCTGTTAGGAATATAACTGCCAGCCCTATTGAAAAGAGCTCCTTTGCAAAGAGATTTATGACTCCTTATCAGGAAGCCTCTGAGAATTAATGAGACAATGACAGGGGCTTGAGACTCCTCCGGGAGAAGGTCATGATAGTACTAAACGTCATTGTGATGATTACTACTTTCTGTGCGTTTTCTTCAAATGATGTGGATTTTTTAATTTAGTTACTAACTTTGATTAAGTCAGTCCCACCTTGCACCAGAATTACTACCACAATACTTTGTAAGTACCCATACGTTTCGAAGCAGAAGTCATACAATTCTGGTTGATTTTCAAAATTCCTGTTCATGGTTTCAGCTGACAATTAATACTACCATTTTATCCATGACCCTTGAGCTTGTGGACATCAACCTCATGGAAAAAATGGGTCCTATGAACATCATATAATTATTAACAAAAACATTTTATTAGAGAAATCATTAATTCTGGCTTTCTTCTCAGGAGAAAATCAAAACTTTTCAGTGAGAAAGCACACATCATTACTATAGAGACTGGCTATGGAGTCACACATTTTCTGTCCCAAATTTTTAAATTCTTACAAACTTCTCCATGTTTGTCTTAGAATAAATAACTTATTATGTTTAAAACAGCACTAGCGTCCTGCTAATACTTGCATTTAAATAAATATAATGTAAAACTTCAATTGTAAAATGATTTACTATAAATTTGTATGCTTAAAATTTGTTTTATAAACTCAAATCACTAGATCTTAATTTTCTTTCTTTGAAACAAATACATGCAATGTAACAATTGATTTTCTTTTTAATGTAATTAAAATAAAACTAAATGTGACAACAACGTAACTAAATGAAAACAGTGGTCCCGGTTAGTTAATCTCTTATTTTGACAACAGAAAATGAAAGTTTAACAAAACCAATGTCAGAATATTCATTTTTCTGCAGGTTTGTCAATTTACATGAAGGGACCATTCCTTGTCACCCACTCGAGTTCACTAAGACATACAACAGAAAGCATCCATTCTGAGTTTTACCAAGAGAGAAGTAGAAGTTTTCAGTTAACTTAAATATTTTTTTTATTTTTATGATTAATACACAATATGTGTTATGCATTTATGGGGCACAATGTGATGTTTTGATTGGTATGCATATTGAGCACTGATCAATTAGCTTATTATCATATTAAAAAGTTGATTTCTTTATGCTGAGAAAGGTTAAATATTCCCTTCCTATAGAGAAATATTTTTTTTAATATACAAGGCTAAGAGATAGCCAAATGAAAACAATGAACATTTAAGTTGTACATATCCAGGAAATCATTAAGAGGTTCATTTTTAATTTGTACCCATTATGGATAAATTCAGCAAAAGGGAGGGATTTTTTTCCCCTTAATCTAGAACCAGCATTGACAATGGGAAGTTGAAGCAGTGGAGAACTGAACGAAGGAGGTGATTTTAATGCAACTTGACAGATATTTACTGCACATATTTCTTTATGTATGTTTCTTTGCTACTCACTACAAGCAATAACAAGCAAGGCGCTAACAGCTCCTGGCATAGGGGAGCTTAGGGTAACTGTGAATCATAAAGTGCATCCATAAATTACCGACGTTGCTGGGAGTTTTAATCTAGCAGTGAGTGATAGTTATGAGAATCAAGAAGCTGAGAAGGACCTGTCAAGCTTTGGTTAGCTTCCCTGTATTGCAGCAGTTATTTAAACATACTCCTTGCGTCCGCCATCAGAGTGCCTCTTCAGTCACCTCCTTCCAATCCCTGTGCAGCCTCTACTGATTTTATTCCTTACTGTCTGTTCAGTTTCTTCCAGACTGACTGTGCGGAGCTTTCATAAACAGACATCTAGACTGCTCTTCAAGCTTTCTGTCGCTCCCATCTCCATCCCTCCCCCTGCCATCTGCTCTCACTCCCCCCTTTCACATCCCTTCAGCATGTCTTTCTTTGTAGTGCTGAGGATAGAACCCATGTTTGGGGGGGGAGTTCTATAAACAGGTACTTTCCACTGAGCTGTGTCCATAGCCTCAGCTATTCTTTTTTTAAATATTATTTTGAGATATAATTATATCATTTTCCCCTTCTCATTGCTCTCTCCATACCCTCCTATGTACCCTCCCTCTTGCTCACTTTCAAATTCATGGCCTCTTTTTTTTCATTAATGTTGCTACATGTATATTTTTCCTGATACATAAATACTACAAGAATACACCCCGCTCCCTCTGTGAAATGCTTCTTATGTATGTTTTCAAGGCTGATCATCTGTTATTGGAGAACCAATTGGTGTGCTCTTCCCTGGGGAGAACTATTTCTCCCTCTCTCAGAATTCTATAATTGCCTGTAGCTTTATGGTTAGAGTTGAGAGCTCATGAGCCCGCCTTCCCTGTCAACATTAGAATGTCTATTTGTGTCCTCCTTGTTAGGGCCATGTTTAAAGATCCATGTTGGTAAGAGTTAATAGACATATATACCCTCTGACTTTCCTATGAGACACAATCTCAAAGAAGCTCCCTGTTCCTCTGGCTTTTGCAATCTTTCTGCCACCACGCCTCACCCTCCTTCTACAATGAACCCCGGGCCTTGGGTGAAGGAGTTATGCTATAATGTATTAATTGGGACTGGGATGCACAACTCTGTTTTTTTAACTGGTTGTGTCTTTCTGTTGTGGTCCTCATCGCAAAGAGAAATTTCAGCTTTTGAGATAGGTACACAGCTTAGGAGTGGGCTATAGCTATCTCTCTCCTTTGCCTCAGCAGGCTCTTCTCCATTTCTTTCTTATACCCAGAAATACTTCTATTTCTACCCAGTAAGTCTTCACCACCTTATGGAGCCCTGTAAGCTCACAACTGCTCATGCTCAGCGGTATTTAGAAATATTTGTGAGTCTCTTCTACCAGTGCAGAAATTCCCTGAGGAGCATACGTACCTTCCAATGTCTTGCCATTCTCTTTAGAAGAAAACTGAGAAACAGTACTTGGGAACCTGTTCCTTCCACTTTAGCTTCTTCCACACTTACTTGGCCATTTCCCAGTTCCATGAAGTTTACATAAGTGTCAGGTTCTCTCATCCCAGCACCTTCTGGACTGTCCTTCTGCCTGCTGTCCCCTGCCTAGCTCCCACTCTTCCCATCCCTGTATGTTTGAAGATAAGTAGCTCTTCCCCATGAGGTGTCCAGGACTCAAAAATCAAATTCTGTTGAATCATGAATCTATTTATGGTCCTCTATTTTCCCTTTATCATACTTAACTTCAAGTTCAGGTACAAAACTACTGAATGTGATCATGTATTATCTATATTTTCCACCAAATCAAAAACTCATGACATGATTGTAAGTATGCATCACAGTAGAGAGGTTCAGTAGACACATGGATCAGTGCATAAATGTGATTATGCACTACCACCAATATTAATTAGAGCAGCCATAAACACAGAAAGAGTTAAATTATAAATTAAAGAAGCAACTGTCCTTCATTGCCATATTCGAGATGCGCACTATTTTCTGTTGCTTTTTTTTTCTTTTTCTTTGGCCATCATATCAACTTATAATTAAACCAAACAACAATATTTAAGTAATTAAAACTACATTTTTACTGGAGATTTATTTTGGATAAAATGGTTAAAGTTACAATGATACATTGTACTGAAGGTCTAGAAAATCATTTAAGAGAGTCAGGCCCTCAGAAAGGCTGGTAGTCTTCTGCCTACAAATCCCAATGGGGATGCTTTCTTCACAAAAAATAGTTACTTTGGATGACAAAGCAAAGTTTTTTTTCTTCACCAAAAGCAGCCTACTTATACCAATAAATGTTTACCTTTCTTTCTTTTCTCGGGGAGCGGGGAGGGTGGTGGTGGTGGTGGTTTTGAGACAGGGTTTCTTTTAGAGCTGGCTGTTCCTCGAACTCAAGAGATCCACCTGCTCCTGCCTCCCAAGGGCTGGGATCAAAGGCACACACCACCACTACCTGGCTACTGATAAATCTTTGAGTCCTGCAGATGTGAAACAATCACATCATTAAGAACAGAATGCTCTCGGTGGTGGCACACACCTTTAATCCCAGCACTCGGGAGGCAGAGGCAGGTGGATCTCTGTGAGTTCGAGGCCAGCCTGGTCTACAAAGCGAGTTCCAGGAAGGCTCCAAAGCTACACAGAGAAACCCTATCTGGGCGGGGGGACAGGGACCAGCATGCTCTGTACTTAGACATTTGTATTGTGCAGTGACAAGGACACTGTACACCTAATCAAGTTTATCAGTTTTCAGCAAGGCAACAAGTATCATTAAGTCATTTTCATTGTTTCTCTTTTCAGTTAATAGATGGTGATTCCAAACTGTATAAAGCACACCATACCATACCCAGAAATAAACAGCAAGAGTCCAGGAAAGAAGAAGTTGAAAATTCTACAGTCCAAGGAAAAGAATACACAAGGACCCAGGATGCCCCGAACTGCTAAGAAGGTTCAACGGGCAGACTTGGAGAATGAGATGCGTAGTCTTGGCATTGGCATGGATGATAAAGATAATGCCCACTACGCAGTCCAGGCGAGAAGATCTCGGAGTGTCACTAGGAAAAGGAAACGAGAAGAGTCTGTTCCACCCTCTTCTATAGCCCAGAGTCGGAGTTGCTCTCGAACTCCACGTGATGTTTCTGGTCTTCGGGATGTCAAGATGGTGAAGAAAGCCAAGACTATGAAGAAGAAAGCCCAGAAGAAGATGAATCGCTTGGGGAAGAAAGGGGAAGCAGATAGGCATGTGTTTGATATGAAGCCCAAGCATCTACTCCCTGGGAAGAGGAAAGCTGGTAACAAGGACAGGAGATAGTGTCCTCTTGAGTTGAGTGCTTTGGCTGGACTCGTGCTGTTTATTTCTGGGTATGGTGTGGTGTGCTTTATACAGTTTGGAATCACCATCTATTAACTGAAAAGAGAAACAATGAAATGACTTAATGATACTTCTGTTGCTTTTTAATTGTACTGGCAATTTTGAGACCTTGGCTAACCTTACAAAGAGTAAGAAACTCATGCTTAGGGATATTAGGAGAAAATGGACATGCTATTTCAGATGCTACGCAATGAGCTTTTGTTTTATTTTACAATAGCAATCCCATTGAGCATATTGCTTGCATATAGATGCCACCTTGCTGTAAGTAAACATGAAGGTCCTGTAATTTTACCAAAAATCTATATGACTGGCCTCAAGGCAAATGAGTAAGGCCCCTTAACTATCAAATTAAAAATATCCAAGCTATATGATTTTATTTATTCATATACTCTATTTGGGTGTATTTTAAATGTTATTTTAAAAGTTATAAATTCATGTCCCACTATTCTAAGGGTCTTTTAAGCAAAATTATAATAAATAAAAATATTCTTTTTGATACTAAATATGATACATGTAATTTCTATAACAATAATTCAACTATGTATCTTTTAAAAATGTCCTGCAGAATCTAAAATATATAGCTCACATATTACCAACTCACAGAATTGATAAGGAGATGAAAGTCTCAAAGCATTTGAAGTTGATTATTTTATATAAAAATCGTATGTATGCACACATGCATATACAGATGCCTTGCGCTCTTGGACATATTTGCATATATATATATATACATACATACATATATATGTACATGTATATTACTCAATCTATCAACATGTTGGATGGATCACCATTATAGCCTCAATTTAGACATTTTTTCATTCATATCAGAAACATTAAGCAATATATTTTAAGACAGCATTTTTTATTATTGAATTTATAAACCTTAACATAAATTGGAAAAACAAAAATCTACATGTTGTGAGTTGTTCATTGAAAGATATGAAATTTACATCAAATATACTTTTTTGCCTAAGTGCACTATTTCTAGTATTACCCAATCTAGAGACAATAATAGGCTAATTATAGTTCACAATGAAATACCATCTAGTCTCTGTCTTCGTAAGTGTAAAAACACAATGTAAACTGATATTAACATTAGGCAGAAAGATATTTCATTCACAAAACACATCTTTATTGTGCTTATTATTTATTGTCCCTTCTTTTTTATCTCAGCAAACAAAGTTACCAAATTTACTCAGTACTGCCTCCCTTGAAAAATGAAGGTGCTGGGGATGGGTTCTTGAACAAAATGGCCCAAAAAAACGATAATAACCTCATCAAAGAATGTCTTAGCTACATTAGGGGGAAATTCTGGGGATCAATGTCAGTAGCTTGGCTCTGGTTATCATCCTTCTTTCATAGTTCCCAGACTTAGTCTTGTTGGAACTTGCTTAGAATGAGTGTGGCTTCACCAGGCTACTATTCAAATATTCCAGACCTTTCAGGTGATTCATTTTCCCACGGAAGGAAACATTTCTGTTTGTGTGAGGTAAATACTTAAAAAAATATGTTCTAAATTGCATATTATGAGTATCTTCCAGTTATTTGCAAGGAAAGCTCAACTTCTCTATCATTTATAATTTATTATATTTTATGATAACTTAGAAAGTTATATTTTAACTTAAAATATTATTTAAGCTACCTTTCAGAACTCGAAGTGGAAAACTAAGAAATGATATGGGCGTTATATACATCAATAGAAATAAAGTATCTGGCATCAGTTGTAATAAGTCATCTCCTTTTGATGTTATCCACATGGTTAAAAAGATTTATAGTTTAGTTATATTTCTTTCACTCACATTTCTATCCAGTCCAATTTATATGAAGTTGCATGTGGATATTTTTTAGTTAAGTGCTTGTGTGTGTACATATACATTTCTCAAACTCCTTGTAACTATTACATAGAATTAATACTGAAGGTAGTCAGAAATTCTGTGAAATGATATGATATCATATCATAGCATTCCTGTGCAGAGGAGAGAGACTGAGTCCTCCATATTTCTTCCGTATCACCCACAATTCTATTAATGATTCATTGTGAAATATGATTGTGAACACTGTGAAATGTGTTGCACAGGTCTAATCACTTACAGATGTCCATCATCAAAGTAGTCCTTGCTGAGTTCACAAGCCTTTATGAGAATGATAGTCCCTTTACCAATATTGTACAGTGACTGATATGATCCTCAGGAAAGGGAAATTACATATATATGTATATATATATTACATTTATAATATAGGTGTAATAATATATAATATACATATATACACACATATATGTGCACATATATACATACATACACACACATATACATATATATACATACATATA
>CABHPH010082277.1:0-12080 GCA_902168325.1 Peromyscus nudipes | reverse complement strand
GGGGGGGGCATGTCATATGATATAATTTCAGCTAAAAGATGTCATTTCCCCCTACTTTTGCATGGAGAACAATGGAAGAGATCAAACAGTTCAACAGCCAAACAAAATTACAAGGAGATATTAAGGGGCAGCTGGAGTAACTTAGGAAGTTGGGCATGGCGACATGACTTAAAGGGGTAATGGGTCCAGAGAGGAACACATTGTTTGGGACACATTTTGGATATTATCCAATGCTGAGACACAGCTGATACCCTTGCTGTGAGGGATAGTAAACACTAGAGGTAAATGCAAATATCTGCTGAAACCGTGTGTAGGAAAACAAAAGATATGTGCCTAATTTCAGTGAAGGAGTTTTGTCCAGGACTAGTCCTCAGACTATATATGTACTTGATTCTGAGACATATTGTGTTGGTTTGTTAGTTTTGTTTTCTTGAGACAGGCTGGCCTCCAACATGTGGCAATCTTTCTGTCTCCCCACTGCTGGGATTACAGGTGTGTGGCACCACAGTCCAGACTATTTCTGAGCCATTGAAGCCAACATTTGGGGCGGCTGTGCCTCAAAATCTAGTAGAAAGGCTTTGCTGACTCTCCATGGGAGGCCTTACCCTTTTGGAGGAGGTGATAGGGGGCAGGTGGGAGGGAGCTGGGGGGAACAGAAGGAGGCATGAGTGGGGGGAATCTGTGGTTGGTATGTAAAATGAATAAAAAAATAAAAAAAAAGATAAACTGTTTTAGAGAAAAAAATCTGGTAGAAAATGTCTTTCCAGGGAGGGTCAGAGTACAAACAATAAGGGAAGATGTGTTACATTTTCTGTGAAGTCTCAGACCCTCACTCTCTCTAGGCTCATTAGAGTGCAGACCTTGACTCTGTCCTTGGTTCCTTTAGCCAGGCTTTACAAGAGTCCTGCTAGATGGGTTTGGTGACTCTAAAGACTGATTAAATCCATCGCCCTTGGCCTTCAGCCAAAAGTCCTGTTAAGTAGTCAGTTGGTCCAGCAGGGACTCCCCAGCCTTGGTGTTTCCTTCCAGCAATTTCCATCTACATGCCACCCCACACCTTAATAATCTTCATTTTCCCCTTGCTTTATTAGTTGAGCCTCATCTCTATCTCCTACTGGAACCCCCCCTTTGCCATAGCTCAGCAACGAGAGTCGGCTTTATCCATCCAGAACAATTTTCATGAAAAACACAAAAAGGTTAGAAGTCAAGGGGGAATGTTACAAGAACTGATAAGAAACCAGGGGGAAACGTGTGAGGAGGTGTTGCTGGAGAGCTTCTCTCCAGGTCCCACCAAGCCCCGCAGTCCCACAACCCACGTATAAAATAATCACTCAGACGCTTATATTACTTATAAGCTTTATGGCCATGGCAGGCTTCTTGCTAACTGTTCTTATATCTTAAATTAACCCATTTCTATAAATCTATACCTTGCCACATGGCTCGTGGCTTACCGGCATCTTTACATGCTGCTTGTCCTGGTGGCGGCTGGCAGTGTCTCCCCTCCTCCTTCTTCCTGTTCCCTCAATTCTCCTCTCTCTTTGTCCCGCCTATACTTCCTGCCTGGTCACTGGCCAATCAGTGTTTATTGATACAGAGCAATATCCACAGCAAGGAGGGATGGGAAGGAAGCAGTGGCTATTCCTTGCAGTAGAAGCACTGGGTGACATGGCTTGAAACCAGACCGATCATTTCCCACCATACCCACTCACTTATCCTCTTCCTGTTTCAGAAGAAGGGAGGAAATGGCTACCTTTGGTGCCTTTCTTTCCCCTCTTCCTACACATACACCTTCTTTTCCTATTAGAGTACAAATTTCCCTGGAAGTCCTACAAACCTCCACCATGCTCACTGTTCCGTAGAACTAGAAACACTTTGGTAAATGCTATGTGTGTGTGCATGTGTGTGAATATAAGGCACTCTGCAAAGACAGAGTGCTGTGTTCATTATTACTGTAATCCAAAGACACATATTTGTATTACATGTAGAGTGCTTGATTATTTCAATGTATCTTTTCAGTGTCATGTTTTATAGATCATTCTGAAACCTTAACATACCCACAATCATGTGTGTGTGAGGACATACATGCACAGACACATCTCTGACTTTGTGTCCTTGATTGAAATGACCATTTTTATTATTCATTTAATCCCTTAAAGATTCAAATCTTCACCTAATGCAGATTTGGTTCAACTGACAGTGTACATCTCTCTAAAAATGTAGCAACAATTAAGAATCTATATAAATTACTTTAACCTTGTGGTTCCCTCCCAATTAGTGAATTTTGAGAAGGCTGACTAATATTAGTTTCAAATAGCTGTAATATGCTTGCAGTTCTCAAAACATAAACTTCAAAGAAACTTCTTTGGAGAAAAGGTGGCTCAGGTGACGTCTGTAATTTGGCTATATTGCCTTCTCTTAGTCTAGAATTTCAGTGGCAATCTGTCCTCATGTGAGTGGGACAAGAGCACAGGGTGATTTCAGCATCTTGGGTGTCTGGCATTTAGATTTCCCATTCTGATATCATAACAATCACTGAGAATTCCAGCTACCCAATGTCTCCGGTGTTAGAATTGCAGGTATGTGTGTGGCGGTTGGATCAAGTCCTTTCATCAGTGGAGCTGCTGAGTTGTATGAGAGGCCTCATCCTCATTGTGCAGTCCCACAGCTATCAATCAGTTCTTCAGAGTGTTACACACTTGAATGGAAATAATATCCAACCATAGCATTTATCATCAAGGCCAGAGTACTTGCTGAGTTTGAGTATACCTTTATCACTGAATCACAAAGGACCTGTGAAACAAATTATGAGTGGAAAAAAGCATCTTTAGACTTTTGTGTCTTGAACAAAAAGGGAAGGTTTCATGTAATAGTCTGCCATAGATGCAGAGCCCCGAGGGAAGCCAAAGGACGGTGCTTTCACTGATGACCAAGCCTACATAGACTTATATTCAATGTCTAGAAAAGAACTTTGCTCTAGGATATGGTTTTTACTTCTAGTTTTTGAACTTGGAGATAATGACCGTTTTGTATTTAATATCATCTCATATTCTAGTAACTTTTAAAAAGTATAGCGTTTATTTTTTCCTTGATAATTTTATACATGTATATATTTATTACATTTTGAACATGTGCATGCATGCCCCACTGCATGGACTGCAAACTCTTCCCAAATTCTTGCACCGTATCCTCTTCCAATGCTGTTTTAAATCCATTGAGTCCAATTAGTGCTGCCCATCTGTGCACGGGTGTAGGGCCACCCACTGATGCATGGGGCAACCTACCTGGGGCCATATCCCTGAAGAAAACCGACTCTTCTTCCCTCAGCAAACCACCACCTGCCAAAAGCTCTGTGGGATAAGGCTTCATGAGCTCCTCTCTCATCTACGCTGGAAGTTTGATTTCTGCAGGTCTTGTGCAGCCAGTCATGTCTTCTATGAATTCATAAGGTCAATGGCCTTGTCATGCCCAGAAATTGCCATTTTTCAGCACCTTCCCCAAACTCTGGCTCTTACCATCTTTAAAGCTATTCCACCACAATGTACTGTCAGCCTTGGGGGAAAATGGGTTGATATCAATGTCCTATTTAGGGTTGTGTACCATTTATTTCCCCGATTCTAACACTTTAAGTCGTCGGGTTTTCTTTGCATGGCAAATAGGTCTAAAACAACAGAAAACAAGCTATCACTTTCTAAGCAACCAAACCATTTCTCACAAGGAAAAAAAGACACCTGACAATTATAAACAAATTAACTGATAGCACTGTGTGTATAGGTGTGAAGGTGTTCAAGTGCGCACGAGTAGGTGAAACATTGGTTTTCTGTAAGCAACAATGTCATGGTTCATGGCTTTTGGCAGGAGTGGAGATGGGGAAGAACTCAGATTTCTTTAAGGGGCTGGCCATTGGGAGTTTGTCAATGCTCCAGTGAGTATGTAGGAAGCAAAAATTGGAGTTGGTATTTTTTTTTCTTTTCTTTGGGGGATGTCACAAGGGAGGGGGTGGACCTGAGAAGACCAAAAAATGAATGTGATCAGGATGAAATTTCCAAATAATTAATAAAAGACATTATGTTGGAAAAAATACTAGTGTGACCACGTTCTACAGGAGTATGTTGGATATATGAAAATAAACAGGGGTGGCAATTTCTTGTTCCTACAGAACACCCAGATAGAATTGCTTCTCAAATCCTAAAAGCAAACAGAATGACATCTTATACATGCTGTGCTGAAAGAATTCTTCCACACTGACTGAGCTGCAATTTATTTATTCTTCAAGCTGAGTTACCACCACTATTGTGTGTGAGAGAGAGCCTGTCTGAGCAGAGAGCTTGGCTTCCCTTGCTGTTCCCTATTGTTTCCTTGTGGAAATCTGCCAGAGAGATGCACTTTGCATTTGTAACTGACTAAAAAAAATAATTAATTAAATGCCTGGGAAATCATTATGTAAATATACTTTAACTATTCTATGCATAGTCTATAAAATAAGTTAAACAGTAGTCACCATTGAGGTTGGGTTTCTCAGTGGTACTCAGGCCTAGGATTCATTTCTAAGGAAAGATTTTAAATAAATAATTTGAAACCAGCTCTCACATAGATATATGGCATTTGAACACGTTTAAATGAGATTATTATAACCAGAACTTTTCCGACTTTTCTCGCTTAACAGTAGAGTAGAATAAAATGAGCCTCTAGGCAATGATGACTACACTCTCATGCTCCCTGGTCCATGTATGAACTTCTGTGAAGTCCCATAAATATTCATCAGTGCTTTTCATTCTGTACATGTGATGCACATGCTTATTTCAATATAAAATTGGCACATCCCCATGTCTTTCAACAAGAAGATACTGAAAGATAATCCAACATTACACTGTAGCTTCCAGTAGCTACCAGGATTCTATCAGCATCATCAAGGTGCGTAATGGTCTAGAGTCTCCTAGTGGCTTGTGCATTGAATCACAACAGCCCTTAGAACATGCTAAGCAGGTAGTTCCTATTGTCTTTAATGTATAAGAATATGTGCTAGCAGTTAGTCATTTTAAGAAAACTGTTAAGTTGTAGCTTCCCCATGCCAAGCCCCACTGTTCTCATCATGGTCTGTAGCTGCCTGTAATATAAACTTCCTTCCTTTCCCAGGTCTCTCAGCAGAGTAAAACAAACCAACAAACAAACAAACAAACAAACAACCTCTGTGAGTACCTCAATGTTGCTCTCACTCTAACCCAGACCAAGAAATTTAGAGACACGTTTTGTAAGGCTGTTTTCAGTTAGATTATTTTTGCTATAAATAAGCTCTGATGAAAGCCATTCATATTTTCTAATGATCTGGGTGGGAGGTTGGGCAAAAGGAAATGTGTATGCAGGTGTATCTGTCCAAGTATGTTCATGCTCTCTGTCACTCCTACAGGTATTCGTATATTCACCCAAGCTCCAGACACTTGGTTCTAAGCACACTGTGAGGAGACTTAGCTGTCATCTGCTGGCAAAGCAGCATTTAGTCATGCATGCACGCCCGTTTCTTTGCTTATATCCGCCTTAGAGTCTAGCAAAGGGGACAGATAGCTACTTATGTGTAGAGGACCATGCAGTTGACTGCTCCTTCACTGGGATACGTCCAGGGATTCAGAAGTATCAAAATGAGAGTGATCAGTCAGGGAAGGTTCTGGAGAGAAGGTAGTGAATTTGAATTGCAGAGTAGGAATTGACTGCCTTGACCAAGTCATACAAAGAGGGCTCAGGGAGTTGGTCAGGGAACCCATATTGTTTTTTTAATTTAATTCTCTCCAATTCCACATGGACCTATCCAGGGGGTAATGGGCAATGGATTTGAAAATTTGATCCAGGCTTTACTAGAAAAAGCCCCAGAATCTGTGACACCTGCCATATATGTCAGTAAGGAGAAAGTCAAGTATTTGTAATATTACCTCATTGCCTGTGGTGAGTTGTTGGAAAGGAAACCAAATAGTAATGTGTAACGTAATTATTGTAACTTGTAACAAGGACAGGAATGTACCTGTTAAAACACACCATTGGGAAAACACTGGGAAATGAATGGGGGGAGGTGAGGGGAAGCTATGGCTTTCTCTCAGGTCTTTTGTGCTTCCTTACCAACTCTTTTTTAACAGAAGAAAGACATTAATTGTGCTTTTCCTCTGATGTGCTAAAAACATCCTTATATTTATTTGCATACACATATGTATATATCTGCTGCTATTATCACATACTGCACTTCTTATGGGTAAGAAGTATTTGGAGAAACCTGTGATATGAGAGCACTATGATCTATCTGTTAATGTATTATACATAAGGCTAGCTTAGATCTATTTTATCTAAGCCCATGCCATCTTTTCAACTGTGAGTTTGCATAAAAAAAAACTTATTCCTATTACCCTTAGAGTACATGACATTTTATCAAAAGTGACCTGTGTGCTCCTGTGTGTTTCTGTGGCAACAATGCCTCAAGGGTCCCCCATAACAAAGAAGCTCAGGCTTCTGAGAAGTTAATGTTCTCTCTTTTGAAGACTGCGAGTTTGTGAGATCACACACTAGGTAACTGAAACCTGCAACATCATAAAGGTATTTTCAAATTCGAGCATTCTGTGAATGAGACATGAAATGAATTTCATGCACATCAGCTCCCTGGAGCCTTGTCACAATAGATAAGGCCAAACTGAAGGATGCCACGTTACTTCTCATGGGCTACTGAGCAGCAGAGTTAATAACTGAATCATAATTTCACTCCAGGACACAAAACTGCTACATCCTGTCCCCTCCTGATCCTTTATACATAAGAGTGAAAGTAGAATTTCTTTTAAGGCAGACCAAATGGTGAGAGAATATATTTATATGTACACTCCTACAGTTGGTTTAAATATGTACTCAAGGTTCTTCCCTTTGTGAATCTTTCATAAATTAATCCTGCCGTTACTAACTACATACTTCATTTATGTGGTATATTGATTTAATTATGTCAATTGTTCATTATCATGATTATCATCATAGTCTCAACCGTATTTATATCCTATGCAAATTGATTTAGCATTCCTTAACCTTCAAGGAGTGTGTTCCCTCAGTCCTTGATTCATTGTTGGACTTTACATCTTGATACAGCCAGTGATATTCCCAGCCTGTGATGTATTAGAAAAGATGTTTGGAGAAGCATCAACCATTCCCAGCTCCTCTTTTGTTCTTACAGTTTTGTTGCGAGAACATGTCTAACCTTGATGGACAAAGGGGAGACTCATGGGCCACACATCCGTACTTCTCATGATAGTCAACCGCTAGATGAAATTGTGACAGTAACCATAGGAAATGAAAGATGTTGGCCAACTCTGCTGAATTCAGCCAAGGTCCGATGAATACTACAAACAGATACATTAAATTCATATTATCTGAATATCAAGATTTTTCTTAATTATTGTGCAGCTGCACTGTTCCAATGTATAGCTGATGAGAACTTCTGTGTATATACCTCAGTATCCATAGCAGATTGCTTCTAGGAATATGTCCATGGATACTGATGTGAGCAGATGCTCAATTCCCTTCTCTGGTGTAACATTTGTATATGGTATTCTAATTCATCTCTAGGTGATTCCTCACACGTAATACAATGGAAATTTGGTGCATCACTAGCTGTACTATACTGGTTTTAGACAAATAAATAGTAGAAAAAAGTCTTACATGTTCAACACAGATGTAGTTTTTTTTTTCCAAAATAGTTTTGATTTCTGGATGGTTCAAACATGTAGAGATATTGATGTAAAGGCCATACTGTATTTATATTATGATGTATATTTTATAATACAGGAATATATTTATATTATGCTTTTGTCACATGTATTAAATATTTTGTTATCAGTTTCAGTTAACATTAACCTTTTTGTCCTTGGGTACTCTACAAGAAGTTACCACATGCTTCTTCATCTCACTTTCCCAAAATGACTTTGTAGACACAGGCTATGCACATATTTTAAAGAAGGATAAGCTACTGACTGGCTGAAAGCTGATAATAAGAATTTATATCTTACCTGAAAAGAAATTCAAATGAAGTCTGCAAAGATACTTGCTGATTATGATGTCACAATTGTGAGATGGGAAAGGCCTATGTGGTGGGCCAGGCTCACGAGATCCATGGTAGACCATGTGCATAGTTAGCTGGCAGATGAAGCAGATAGTGAAAGAGAAGCTGCTATGCCTCATGAGAAACAGGAGGAAAGTCTCATTGCCATCCCCTGAGAGCCAGGACAGCCCTGCATCTTAGTGCACTCTTATCTCCAGCCCCAGTGTTCCATAACATTGGCATGCACAGCCTCTTTCATTTCTGTAAACAGCCACATTTCACCCCTTCACTTTAAAATAGTCTTAATGATAGTTCTGAAACTAAAGAACAATTGTGAAAATAATAGAAAGGCTTATTAGAAGCTAAACTCTCCATTAGTAGTGTCTTCCGTTAGCACGATGCATTTGCTGTAATTAATGAAGCAATAGAGACAAACTGTTGTTGATGGAAGGAAATACTTTATTCAGAGACACTTGGTTTTTACATGATGCCCCTTTTATGCTGAGGGTTACATCTAAGTCAGCAGTTCACTTTGTTAGCATGTATGCTCAGACTCATTTCTGCTGTGACAATTTCACACACATTTGTTTCTTGGTTGTTTGATACGATATTGACAACTTCAAGGAGAACTACTCAGCCACGTCATAGAATGTCTCCAAGTTGGGGTTTGTTCATTGTGTGTCTCTTTATCAGATCTGTGTTTTGGATAGGGTGAAGACTGGTTGTAGAGCCCAAGTGCCAACATTACCAGATTGTACCAGGAGTACCTGCCATCCACACAGCTTTGCTGAAGATGTTGGCTGGACACAGAGTGATATTGTGTCAGGATTCTCAACACTAAGGCAATTCTTTCTTCCCCTTCTTTCTACATTGTGTGCCTGAAAAGAATGTCAATATATAGAGACCAAATCTAAGTAGTGAAGAACTGTGCTTTCTGACCTTTAGGTTAGAGCATTAATGTCAATTATTTGAAATCCTTCTACAAAGGGCATTTATCTATGCTTTTTTTGTGAAATTTTCAGCTGTGTATTTAAATGCATATATATTATATATGTATATACATACACACATATATATATGAGACATAGGCACAGATATATGTTGTATTTGATTCTATAATACATATTATTATTTTTTTTTGTTAGTTAAATTTTTTCTGTCTTTGGCAACTGGAAACCTTTCAGTTAGCTCCTACGTACCCTTGACCTTTGGGATTTTTTTACAGAGTTCTTTGCATTCAGACACTAAGAGAATTCACCTGAGCAAACTTCTCTTGTTTGTGATCACGCAACATGACCAGAGTGTGCATTAACTTGGCTTCTAATTTTTTTTTTTATTAAGGGACTTTTATTCATTTTACATACCAATCATAGATCCCCCTCTCTTCCTTCCTCCAACAAGGTAAGGCCTCCCATGGGGAGTCAGCAGAGCCTGGTATGTTCAGTACAGGTAGGTCCAAGCCCCTCCCCCTGGTTTCTTAGTTTTAATCCATTGTTATTGACATTTTTTCTGTTTGGCTCTCCCTGTGTATGTCCATATGCATTTATTTATAGTGTATTATTTGCATGTAATTTATTAGATGGAGAGGAAAGCAAGAGATAGAGAATTACCAAGATACAGTGAATAAAAAACAACAGTAGAATATACTGATTTCTGGAATACTCAAGACAGAGGTCAAAGAAAGATCTCTTATTGGCCTGCCTTGTTTGCCAGTCAGCATATTTTAACCTAGGTTTCCTGTCCACTTCCACATTACAGAGGTTACAGTTTTAGAATCATCCACATTTATAATAGTTTAACTCATGTGTAAATGGCAAGGGTAACCAAATAATGTTAGAGAATGTCAAAATACCATTAAAATGCAGTCTTTTACATGGAATTATGGAGATGAAGGCATTTTAGAAACATTCCACAGTGAGACCGAAAGGAGATATTCACACATGAAAACAATAGCGTGGGACTGGAGATTGCTCAGTGGTTAACGTGCTAGCTATGTAAGCATGAAGACTTCGGTTTGCACGTTCAAAGAAAGGTGCTAGGTTGTGAGTCTGGGACCCCAGTGCTGGTGATGAGAGGGGCTGAGGACACAGGAGAGTGTGAAGATCTCATAGACCAACCAGCTTAGCAAACTGAGGAGAGCTAGTCTCCAACAAATAAACAAACAAAATGGAGAAAAATTGAGGAAGACGTCCAACATGGACTTGTTGACCGCTGCTCTTCACATGCATGCACATACATATTAACATGCATCTGTATACACATATGTGAACTTGTAAACACACACAACAAAACATCAATATCAGGTGTCAGTTGCTGTGGATATCGCTCTGTATAAATAAACACTGATTGGCCGGTAGCCAGACAGGAAGTATAGGCGGGACTAACAGAGAGGAGAATTGAGGGAAGAGGAAGGCGGAGGAAGAGACTGGCTGGAGCCACTGCCAGGACAAGCAAGATGTAAGGTACCAGTAAGCCACGAGCCACGTGGCAAAGTATAGATTAATAGAAATGGGCTAAATATAAGAGTAAGAGCTAGACAATGGTAGGCCTGAACTAATGACCAAGCAGTTTAAATAATGTAAGAGTCTGTGTGTTTATTTTATATGTGGGTTGTGGGACTGTGGGCACTTGGTGGGACCTGGAGAGAAGCTCTCCAGCTACAGTCAGTAACTCCATTGCATCCATCACTGAAGTGTTCATGTCACTACTGAGGGCAGCTCCGTGGAGCAGCTGGCGCTGTTCCTGTTGGGCCTCTATTTGTGCTCAGGCATCCATGCTCAGGGCCACTGCTGACCAAAGTCACATTGTCAGTAAATGTGCAATCAGAATTTGGACCCAGAGTTTTTCAGATTCCAGAATCATGTTCCCCCCCTCCAAATCCTTATTAGTAAGTCCTACAGTCACTGTGTTATTTCCAAAGTTTGTGGTGTTAAGAAGGGAGGGAGTGAAGAGAAGAGATAAGAAGATGAAAGATAGAGAGAAAGAGTAAAGAGGAGGAAAGATAGAGACAGAGAGAATCAGAGATGGAGATCTGGTCCCAATAAAAGTCATCAGGGTGACTTTTAAATTTGTTAGGTCCCGCAAAGCAGAAGCTTGCTGTAAAAATGAGTATCGTCAGAGCTGGGATATTCTTGTGTGAAAAACGGTCTTCATTGTCACTCACTGGGAATTGAACCTCAGCCTTATGCATGCTAGGCAGGTGCTCTCTCGCTGAGTTACACATCAGGTCCCACTTTCTCTCCTTATTTTGAGACAGATTCATGCTACACTATGCTACCAGGCTGACCCGGAATCTTCACCGTAGCATTACACTGGCTTTAAACCTGCTGACCATCCTTTCTTAGGCTCCTTGGTGGCTGAGAGCCCACACCTGTGTCATCAGGCAGGGGCTTATGTTTTGTAGTCTCCAGAAAAAATAAACTCACACAGATATTAAAAACAATGAGAATCCAATCTCCAGAGTTCCCAGAACTCTGAACCTTTGCATGCTTTAATTAACTAGGTAATGGATCAGACAGTATTTTGTATAGACTTTTGTGTTATATTTCCTGTAAAGAGATAAAGGGAAAGGTGAGGAAAGAATGGAAGACTTTGAAGACAGACAGGCAATCTTTATGTTACGAAGCTAGGTTTTGCCGGGTTAAAGTGTAACATTCCTGAGGGCGGGCACCGGCCACATCTCTGTCATCCCCTTCATCAGGAGCATTTGTGAAGCTCTTGTCGCCAGACTTCCTTCCTCTTCCACAGTTCTGGGCTGATCACTGCTACCTGTGGGAGCCATGAGCTTCAGCAGAACTTATGTCACACAATTTGTTCCATGTTACCTGTACCAGTCAATTCTGTCACTGTGGCAGCTCATATTCCATGTGGAGTCATCACAGGGTCTAACAACAGTAATTGCCAATGAAACAGAGTTATACTGTTAAAAGGAGATTAAAAAACACTGCTTTTTTAATTGCCCTGAATATAAATTCTCCCTCCTGTGGTGTGTGTGTGTGTGTGTGTGTGTGTGTGTGTGTGTGTG
>CABHPH010082271.1:0-16298 GCA_902168325.1 Peromyscus nudipes | reverse complement strand
ATGCTAGGATTAAAGGCGTATGCTACCACTGCCTAACCTCTATGTTTAATATTGTGGCTGTCCTGTTCTCTGACCCCAGATAAGTTTATTAGCATACACAATATTTTGGGGAACACAATACCACCACACTAGCAGGATGCTGTGGATTTCGAGGATCTTGGCCCTCCCTGACCCAGCAGCAGTAGAACAGTAAACCTCTAACTATACGCCATTGGTCCTGCAGCTCAGTTATGGGACATATTGAATTTTCCACCCTGATAAGACAAGGATAGGCAAAGATGCATCACAGATGTCATGCAGACATGGTCGTGGCCTGAGCAACACATACTCTAGATCCCAATATATACTGAGAAGCCTAAGACAGGCTCTTGGGTCCAAACAAACCTGCCATGTCCCCTTTCACCTTCTGTTCTTGTACTAGAAGCTCACTGGTTTATTGTCCGGTCTATCAATGACCCTAATATTGGAACTACCTAGACATCTTATATCCATTGTCTCTGGTTATTTGGCTGAGCCAATGTAGCTAACAGTCAATCTTGGGTATACAAATTGGACATTGGGTAAGTTGTACATATAAAGTTGATGTGGTAGAAAGGAGAACTGGTGTGAATCCTACCAGCAGTGAGAAGTAGAGGTGGCCTGCATCCTCAGGGGCAACATAGGTGCAAGAGGAAAATTAAAACCTTGAAAGTTACTACAATCCAGTGAAACCCCGATTTCCCTTTAACGAGGACCTGGCAGGTACCAGAAAGGGAGACCCAATCCCCACTATCCAGAGGAGTGAACTCTCAGGACGGCGTGTATCTCTCATGCAGGCTGGTCAACTGTGGCATCACACACAGCTGCTGCTGGGACCTGGCCTCTGTGCTCTGCACCAGCGGCAGCTTGACTGAGCTAGACCTGCAGCTAAATGACCTGGGCGACCCTGGTGTGAGGCTGCTGTGTGAGGGGCTCAGGAATCCTGACTGCAAACTCAGAATCCTGCGGTAAGAAAGACTCTGGGAGTCCCTTTTACAGGGAGGCCTGGGAAGGCAGTAGGTGGAATACCAGAGGATCCCATGTGCAAAAGAAAGGGGACAGATAATGCACAGTCAGCCTGGCTCCTAACCAGCTGTGCCACTTACACCTGCGGCTTCGGCAAGTCACTGTCTTCTCTGAACTCAATTCCCTCATCTATTAAACGGGAATGTCATACCCACCTTTTGGATTGTAATGACATATAATATACATATATAATACCAGGTGGGCAGGTGGCCACTGTGGAATCATATTTATTAATGAGGCTTCATGTTGGTGGCATGGACGGGACAGAGATACGCCCCCCCACCCCGTCCTGTTACCCCTTGCCCTTTACCACCTGCAGCAGACAAGGGAGCTGACCCTCCCCTTACCAACTGCAGCACTCAGAAAGCAGGCCTGCACCTTGCCTGGGCAGCATAGTAGAGCTGACCCTACTGACTGGGGTGCAGGTGAACCAGTCCCAAGAACGTGACCATGGGAGATCTGGCCCACCCCCTCATCTGCCATATGGTGGTGTAGATGGGGGAGAGATACCCTCTCCCTGCCCTCACCACCTGTGGCAAGTGGGAGAGCTAGCCTTGAGGTCATAAGGGTGAGAGAACTATCCCTGTCCCTCATCAGCTGCAGTAAGCAGGAGAACTGGCCCCACCCCTTGCTCATTGCTACAAGGAGCTAACTAGTCAGGGCAATGCTGGAGAGCTAACCCTGGTAGTGAGGACTAAGGAGAGCTGGCAGGCTGGCAAACCCTGCAACTACCCAGGCCCAGAATCAGGGTTATGAGTTGGCCCACCCCAACATGCACCCCATCTATGATCTGTGAGAGCATGTGAAGGGATCAGTCCTGCAGACCTAAAGCTGCAGGATCTCCACTACACAGGGCAACAACAGGACATCCAAGAGGAGTCCCAGTGAGGCCCCAGCATTGATAGTGTAGCAGAAACTATAGGCCTCGAACCAGACCAGTGACTCTTTGCAATGAACACTTGCAAGTAACTGTCACACTACAGCTCCCATGATGAGATTGATTTTTCCTTTTTTTTCCTCCTAAACATTTTATTTTATTTTATTTTATTTTATTTTATTTTATTTTATTTTGTCGGGGGAGGTTGCAAGGGCAGAGGGCAGATACAAAGGGACAGGGAAATGAACAGGATTGAGATGCATGATGTGAAAGACACAAAGAATACATTAAAAGAACGGTTTAAAATGAGGCTGCATGTTCAAATGGCTTCATTTCACTCCGTGGTAGCTCTTCACTCATTCACTCATTCATTCCTTCATATTAGGCCCCTGTGTGCCAAGCACTGGCCCTGGGTATAGAATCACAAACACACATGGCTCCATCCTCCTGAAGCTGGGTGGGAAGAGACAGGCATAGATCACCCATCAGCCCATGACTCTATTGGCAAGATCTGCTGGATGCTGCGGAGTCAATAGTATTGTGAGTGTGTAATGCTGTGGGAGGGGAGACTGTATTGAAGGGTCCATGGAGACTTCTCTGAGGCCAATCTGGGGACAGCAGTCCCGACAAAAGCAGAGTGGGAGAAGACCCTGAAACAAAAGGAGGCCAAAGGGCAGACATAGAGACTTAGAAGAGCTTCAGTCGACCCTGTGTGGCTGAACTGGAGTCATCTCCAAGCCCTAGATTTACACGCACACTAGGAAAGCCTCCCTCCTGTATGTCCTTCTCTACTTTCATGCATCCAGCTTCCTCTCCCTTCTACCTCCCCAGCATGAGCCTAGAGGAACACTCCCTGCAGTTCCTGGCCAGAGCCCTCCTGCTGTGTGCTCAGAGAACCATAGAAGACTCTAGACCCCTGTGTCCAGAGCCCTCTGGTTCTTCCATTTGGCAGAGAGAGTCCAAGAAGGCTCTGCCATGTGACTTTCCCACCAGGACCACCACTTCTGCTCTGAAATCTAAAGGAACAGTCAGAGCAGGACATGGCCATGAGGAGTCTACTTTTGACCTCACGGATGGTGGAAACCGGCCCATCCAGCTTTCACCCATGACTCTCCCCACACGCTGATGAGCCTTTCCAATGCTGGCCTCTGCCACAGCTCTGCTTTCAGGACACATCTCGGTTACTTGTCAAATCTTAGCTGCCTCCTTCCCTCCTGGAGACAGGAACAAGCTTCAACTTCACAGGCTCCATCTCCCTCCCCAAGGAGAACAGCCCATAGGGCAGGAACAGCAACACTGACAGCCTCTCGAACACGTAGGACTCTTTCCTCTCCTGCCTTGTTCTCGCTTCACAGCAGGCTGAGAGGGAGTGATGGTGTCCCTGGTTGTGGACATGGAGGCCCAAGGAAGGTGGTAATTCTCCTAAACCTACAGAAACTCTGGGACTTGAAGCCTGTAAGAGTGAAATCCAGGACCTGGCTTGTGGCTCAATAGAGAAAGCTCATGTGTGAGAACACAGCTTCCATCTCCAGCACTGTAATGGGGAAGACAGAAATGGGACAAAGATTCTGTCCTTCTAGAGAATTCTCACAGAATCCTAGAACCCAGACCTTCTATATTCTCTTTAAACAACTCTCCGGAGTCACTTCTGTGACAAAGCCATGGCCCCCAACCACAGTGATGCTGAGGGCTGTAGGGATGCTCTCTCCCAACAAGAACCTCCACACCCAGTCATGCCCCATTCTTAGTTGGTTCAGATCCACCATCTGCACCATGTAGGAGTATAAAAAGGCAACAGTCCCAAATGCCATCATCCCAGTTCCGATCTGCCTGTGATCTGGCCAAGACCTCACTGGCACCACTTCATGGCCACATCTGGCCCTCTCCATGGCTACTGCCCTCTCTTCTCTGTCCTGGTGTTGGCCAAAGAACACACCCCAATAAGCTCCCTCACTGGCTTCATCTCAGAGCCTAATTCTGAGGAATCTAACTGTGAGAGTCTTCCACACTCCTTGGTGTATCCCAGGACAATATGGCTTCCCTTGTGCTTGCAGGCTAGACCAGGCCTCTCTGAGTGAGCAGGTGATGGCGGAGCTGAGGGCTCTGACGGAAAAGAATTCCAAGCTTCTCATCCAGAGCACATGGTAAGAAGTGGTCCAAACTGAGATCCTATAGCTGGTCCAGAGCTCAGAGGTGAGAAAATGGTTCTGGGGTGGCAGGAGAGACAAATCAGAACAGGAAGAAACCAGGAAACCATAGCAACCAGCATGAAGTGGGTAATTTTTATTTCATTTGTGTTGGTTTTGTTCATTAGTGAAAATAGAATCACATAACCTGCCTCTTAAATCCCTCCATGTGAAATGGAGGAGATTAAAAAAGAGAGAGAGAGAGAGAGAGAGAGAGAGAGAGAGAGAGAGAGAGAGTCACAGCTTCTCAGGGCCCACACCAGACCTATTGGTTCCGCATCCAGGCGTGAAGCAGCTTCCGTCAATAGGATCTCTGATTTAGCAGGTCATCCAAGTGACACTCAAGCACACTGAGTGTGAAAGCCACTAGTCTGGGGAAGGAAGAAAAGGTGGCATAGTCAGGGCTGGAGGACGACAGGGCTGTGGCAAAGCGTGTAGACTGTGCTAAGGACTTTCTTCCACGAAACAGAAGAGAGCCACTCCAGGGCTTCAGCAGTGAAGGGGCACCTGCTTCCTATCTTTTGGTCAACTACCTTCTAGAAACTGGGCTAGAGGAGGTTGAGAGCGGAAAAGCAGAAAACCTGTTGGAGTGTGATGCAGTGGTTCAGGCCATCAGGCGCTCTCTCTCGCTCTCTCTCTCTCTCTCTCTCTCTCTCTCTCTCTCTCTCTCTCTCTCTCTCTCTCTCTCTAGTTGGCATCTGTGAAGGTGGAGAGCAGAGAACAGGAAGGACAGAAATGTGGGAGGTGCTGTCAGGGTGGGTGTCTCAGTCTCTCCTCTGCTGCCACACCTGTGACTGGCTACATCGAAGAGTGGAGATGATTCGCTAGAGTTGTAAAGAGTGGGGAGTGTCAAGCTGTGGGCTCCACATCTGGGGAAGTCCTTATTTTGCCATCTCAGGGCAGAACAGGAAAGGACCAGAATGTACAATGAGAGCGAGAGGCCAAGCTGGCTTTTGTGGCAATCCCATTCTGGCCACAAGACTCTGCTCCTGTGATTATGACACTAACCCATTCACGAAGGCAGAGGCCTTGGAGGGATGGCTCAGGGCTTAAGAGCACTGGCTGCTCTTCCAGAGGTCCTGACTTCAATTCCCAGCAACCACATGGTGGCTCACAACCCCTTATAATAGGATCTGGTGCCCTCTTCTGGCACGCAGGCATACATGCAGAGCACTCATACATAAAAAAATATAAATAAAATTTTAAAAAAGGAAGGGATCAAGATGATATCAGTTATGACACAGGTACCTAGGTAGATCTGGGGAAAGGGGATCATAGAGATGTGGCCTAGAGGAGAATCATGGGCCTTAGTTCAAATTCAGATGAATTAGATTGTAGGTGGGGATGTCTTATAGACAACCCTAGTTTCCCCTGACCTCTGAGGGGAAGAACATCTCTGCATATAGGAAACCACGTGAGACTGTCTCTACTCTGGGTGTGGATAAAGGAGAAATGAGTGCTGGCCCATCCTCATGCAAGCGGCAGAGACTACAGTCAGGTATGTGAAGGGACCAGACTTGAAGCATCATGACGGGATCATCGTTTCTCTCCCCCATCTCTGATATGGAGAAAAGTAGGTTCACTCCTGGAAAGAGGAACTTGCACAATCTTTCACATTTAGAATCTAGAGGAATGATATTTTGCTTTCTTCTGTCACAGCATCGGGATTCAATGCTATCCCTCTCACATGTCTATGGCAGGCATCAGACTCTATACCAGGGACCCATGTCCCATTGTCACATGCTAAGGCCTGGAAACCACCTCCCCAGCCCTTCCCAGAGACAGGTTCTATCTTCAACCTGTCTCTGGAGAAATGCTGGGAAAAGGAACACTTCTGGACCAGTAGGGAAGAAGAAGGCAGGGCACTAGTCAGAAGCAGATGCCAAGGTTTGGGGGTGCTCAGAAGGTGAGCAGTGAAAACAAGGAATAAAGGGAGATGTGAGAGGAGAAAAGAGGGATGAAGAAGAGAGAGACAAAAATGAAAGAAACAGAGAAGCCTCTGGAGCAGGGACAAAGAGAACAGACTCACTCCCTGCTGCAGCCAGGTCTCAGGAAGAGCCTAGCCCCAGTCTAGCTGGAGAGAGATGCTGGGGAATGACCATTGTCCTGCCTCTTCCAGAGGAAGGAGCTCCACACACAGCACAGCGGAAACTCTCCCACACACTCGACTCTTCCCCTCTGAGAGACAAGCTCACAGAGTCTCTTGGGACTGAAGATGGCTTCTGGGACAGCACAGGACCTGTGGCTACTGAGGTGGTTGACAGAGAAAGAAACCTGTACCGGTGAGTGAGCTATTCTCCATTCCACGACCAAAAAAGGATTCAAAAGGCTGACATCCAAACCAGTCTCCCATAATACGTCCCCTCTGCTTACCAAGCCAGCGGGCAGGGAGGGGCTGAAACAGTGGGCTTGTGCCTTCTATAGTGGAAAAATAAGCTTCCAAGGTGAATGTTTCCAAACATTGACAAAAGTAAAAAGTAAAATGCATCCTCATCCTGTTACCTAGCTTGGCCAGGTTCATTTCAACCACTCTCATTCAGCCTTTCTCGTCACTGTTACAGTATTTAAGTCTATGATAGCTGGTGATCTCTCCATAAACTTTTCACCAAGAATCCCACCAAAACTAAAATGAGATCCTGTCTTCCATAGCCAACATGGAACTACCACATCAAACAGAGCCAACAGGTCTTTCATTTCAATTAAATAGACCCCACCCTGTGTGCACATTTGCTCGAGGACTTGAAGTGTGTTTCTTGCAGGTGATTATTTTAATCACAATGCAAACAACTTATGTTTGGCTTGTCATGACTCTTAAATTTCACATAAATCCTTATAGCCTATTAGTGATCTTGCTCAGCTAACAACTGCTGTGTGTCAAACACCACTAGAAGCTAGGGACATCAGGATGTATACAGCAGCCCTGCTCTCCAATGAGTAATGAGTGACAATATCCACAGTCATAGTGTCTTCCACAACTTGTTACCTTCCTCCAACATGGTGATGGGCACTGTCTCAGCTGGAAACTGTCACTCTTGACTTCCTCCCATGGAAACTGCCTCTTGTCCACCCACCAGTCACCAAATGGGAAGCCTTTGAGAAAGTCACTAGTGATCTCAGTAAAGCATTGTTTCAAGGCCAAGTATTTATTACTAATATTAACATATGCTCATTTTAAAGTTTATTTGTGAGCACACACATGAATTCTCAGGTTTGTCAGAAAGTGCCTTTACCTGCCAGGCCACCTCACCAGCCTTAGACCCTTATAAAGAAATAAACTCTTTAAAAATAAGAACACTAAGAGCTGAAGATGTGGCCAATTGGTAGAGCCCTTGCCTAACCTATAAAGGGTCTTGAGTTTGACCCCTAGAACTTGAGAGAGAGAGAGAGAGAGAGAGAGTCACCTACTTCATTACCCTCATCATCATCACAGGAATAGCTAGCTGCTCTAGGTGTGTGTTCCCGGTAGGTTTGCTGTAGCTCACTCAGTACTCACAGGTCTATAAGATGGTATTGCCGTTGCCTCTATTTACAGATAAGGAAACTAGGAGTCAACAGGCTAAATACTTTGTTTAGGGTCCGTATGCAGAGAGCAAAGGAGCCAGGACTCGGAGATGTGACTGAAGTCGGTGTGTCTATGGCCCTGCACCAGATCTGTATCCAGCCTGTGAGCAGATCTTGTCCAGTTCATGTCTGTTTCTGCATCTTCTAGCGTTCAGTTCCCCACGGCTGGCTCCTATCACTGGCCCAGCACTGGTCTTCGCTTTGTGGTGACAAGAGCGGTGACTGTAGAGATAGAATTCTGTGCCTGGAGCCAGTTCCTGGGCAAGACTTCCCTGGAGCAGAGTCACATGGTGGCTGGGCCTCTGTTTGACATCAAGGCTGAGCAGGGAGCTGTGGCCGCTGTGTACCTCCCTCATTTTGTGGCTCTCCAAGGTAACCAAAGGAAGGATAAGGAGGGGTGGTGGTGGGAATGGGAGGTTTTTCCACTCATATAGGATAATGTAGGATGATAGATGGGATGATGAGGAAAGAGCTCGTGGCTTCCGTAGTGAGACAGAGAGGGTCATTGAGGTAGAGCTTACCTGAAAGAGTCCTTAAGTAAAGATAACGCAATTTTCTCAAGGCCTGCCCTGAGAAAATTCCTCCCAGAGTCCTGAGGAAGATGCTATGTATGGTGAGGGGTACCTGAGGGAAAGGAATCTATGTACGCTATGCTCTTTTGTCCGTTTACTTTATTCCTTTATGACAAAACTCTATACAGCTTCAGTTCCGTCCTGAGTCTCAGTTCCTCTTTGTACCTACTCTTTCTGTCCCCTCACAGCCCTGGTAATAACTAAGCCCTCATCTCCCTCCTCTGTTCCTTCTTCCTCCATCTATCCTTCCTGGCTCCTCACCCCTGGCCCTGACAAATTCTACAAGAGATCTGCTTTACCCTCCACAGAACCTCTGTCTTCCTCTGCTCTCTCTGGCCACTGGGTTCTGTCTCCTCTGGAATTCCTCTCCAGTCCTTACTGCACCTGGTTATGCAAAAAGCCCTCTTGTCCTCAGTCAATCTCTCTGCCAAGCCCCGAGGCCTGAAGGAAGGGGATGGTCTGGGCTTCATTTGCACAAGAAGCAAAGCCATGTATCTACAGCCTACTTGTCTCCTAGGCTCAGTGGGGGAGTGAGTTACCTAGAGGTTCAGCAGGTGTGAGAAGCTGAACAGTTTGCCAAATGGTCTACTAACATATGGGCCCACAAGAAATCCATAGCAAGGTGTAGCAGAATATTATGGATGTATAACACCAAATATTCTGTGATGAATGGCTTCCCATTTGACGGACACTTGGTCGGTCAAAGTATAGCTTTAATACACAGCTGAATCTCTATAACATATTCTTGTGGCCCATAAGACTTAAGTAGGAACTGATGTCCTCAGCAGCAATCTTTTTTAAACTTCCTTTTTATTTACTCTTTGTGCCGCTCACATCATGCATCTCCATCCCATTCATTTCACCATCATTTCGTATCTGCCCTCTGTCCTTGCAACCTCTACCGACAAAATAAAATAAAATAAAATGTAAGAGAAAAAAAAAGAAAAAGAAAAATCAATCTCATCATGGAAGCTGTAGTGTGACATAGTGAGTCAGACAGTAAACCCTTTTTATCCATGTATCTTTACTTGCAAGTGTTCATTGCAAAGAACCATTGGTCTGGTTCGAGGCCTCTGATTCTGCTACACTATCGATGCTGGGCCTCACTAGAACTCTTCTTGGTTGTCCTGTTGTTGTCCTGTGTTGTGGGGATCCTACAGCTTTGTAGGATCAGTCCCTTCACATGCTCCAGCAGATCACAGATGGGATGGATATTAGAGTGGGCCAACACATAACCCTGATTCTGGGCCTGGGTAATTGCAGATTTGGTCAGCCCACCAGCTCTCCCTTGTCCTCACCACCAGGATGAGCTCTCCTGCATTGCCCTGGTGAGTTCACCCTTTGTAGTGATGAGCAGGGGGTGGGACCAGTTCTCCTGCTTTCATGTCCTCAGGGTGGGTTCTCCCACAGAGAACCAGCTCTACTGTGTTGCCCAGGCAAGTGGCAGGGGCCACTCTCCCAAGTGCTGCAGCTGATGAGGGACAGGGACAACTCTCCCACCTGCCTCAGGCATTGATGGGTAGGAGTGGGGTGGAGGAGAACATGTTCTCCCTACCCATGCTGCCACATGACAGATGAATAATGGGGACAGCTCTCCCATTCTCAACTTTGGGGCTGGCTCACCCCCACCTCCACCAATGGAGTTGGCTCTATTTTGCTGCCAAAGCAGGGTGCAGGGCCTGCTCTCCCAAGTGTTGCAGCTGGTGAGGGGCAGGGGCAGCTCTCCTGCTCATATGGTACCAGGGCCAGCTCTCCCACCTGCCTTAGGCATTGAATGGGAGAGGGCATCTCTCCCCTGCCCATGCCTCCCCTCAGTAACAACATTAACTGGTATTTATTAAGTGCTCTTTAGACACTGTGTCCCTTAAGCTCCTAGCCGGAAATGGGATAAATTAAGCTATTTTAAGAGATTTTGTAAAGACCATGTACAAAGTGAACTAACAAGCAACATTTAGTACCAAAGTCTGTCAACATGTGAAAGCCATTACCATCCCTACAGACATGTGAGAACTGGAGTCATGGAAAAGGGGCTTAAGAGAAGAAAGGGGTCATAAGCTATTTCAACCTCACTCACCTCCATGGATAAAGTTCCAAGAAGTATTCCTTGTTTTGAAAGCACTGCTCAGTTCCATAGTCCATTTCCTAATTGGGTTATTTGTTCTCTTGGTTTTTTTAGTTCCAGGGAAGTCTCATTTCTGCAGTCACAGAAGTTTAGTGAGCAGCTGAAGCTACTCACCAGGAGCAGAGCATGGGGCAGGGGAAATGGACCAGAAACTCAGAACTCCGGGAGTCCTGAGCCCCTGTAAAGTATTCCCTAGGGAAAGTTCCAGAGCAACACAAGGTTAAAAACAGAGGCCCAAGGAAGCTCTGGAGACTTTATAGGGCCATTTAGAAATGAAAAGGGTGATGATGGCTGATGATCCACAGAGTAGCAAACATAACCACTGTTCTACCATGCTGCCTCCACCACAGTGAGACATGGGCCCAGAGGCTGTCCAGGTGATCTGTTTCGGAGAAAGAGCTCTGCCCATGTCCATCAGTGTAGACCTTCATCTCTCCTCATGCTGTACTAGGGTATCCGAGGCTGGTATTTGACTAATAGAGTGAAGGCCTACAGCCAGACAAGAAGAACAGAGAAAATAGTCTACCTTTAGCCCCTTTTCACACTCTAACCCTAGGGGGAGGGGTGGTTGGCAAGCCCACCCTTTCCCATTATAAAGTCCCTCTATCCATACCCTTGTTAATCTCATCCATCCACCAGGTAGGCCGGGGAAATGGGATTTTCCCAAGGAATTAGGGAGTCTTTGAGTGCAAAGGAATCTAGCCAAAGCCTGCTGAACTGCAGGTCACATTTGGGCAGGAATGAATTCACCAAGCTGGTGACAATGTCTTTGGAGGTCTCCTAGGAAGGCCAAGATCAAGGTGCTAGTATATTCGGTGTCTAGAAAAGACTATCTTCTTTGTAAATGGCACCCTCTACCTTTTCTCTCAGGTGGCAGAAGGGGGCCCTTGACTCTCTCCTAAGCCCATTCATGAGGGTTCTACATCATCACCTCCCTAAAGCACTGCCTAAATCCATTCCCCTGGATTAGGATTTTTGAGAGGACAGAGTCATTTATACGTCCTCCAATGTCTGAGCTGAGCCCTAGGCTTCTACTATCCCAAGCCAAGCCTGGCTGTCAGGCATTTAATCTATGCCATTTGACTCCATTCTTGGACAGGAATTCAGGAGGACACCTCAAAGTTCCAAGTGGCCCACTTTATGAAGGACGGGGTAGTCTTGGAGAAGCCAGCCAAAGTGGAGCCACATTGCACAGTTCTGAAAAACCCCAGCTTCTCGACTATAGGAGTGATGCTAAAAATAATCCCTGTCACCTGGCGATTCCTATCCATCACCTCCATCACGTTGCTCTACCATCAACCTCATGCTGAGGAACTGAAATTCCACCTTTACCTGATCCCCAATGACTGCACTATTCGGAAGGTGAGAACCACACAGGCCCATCCAGGGTGGGCTGACAGAAAACACAAAATGAGGAGAGCATCCCAGTGGGATCCTCTCCTGGGAGTAAGGGTGGGCCTCTTGTGAGTAGACCCTGGTGTGGGTGAGTGATGTGCCCTCTGCTCAGCCCTGGTCTGGTCCCCTCAACCCCAAGTCTCCCTTGCATCTGCTGCTCCTTCACTAACCTCTTCACAGCCTTCTACAGCCTCTTTCATGGCATTGGAAGGATGGGGAGGCTCCACACCCAACCTGCAGCCTTTCCCTGCCCCTTCTTCTCTGGCAGTGACCCTACGACCATTGTGAACATGGAACAAACTAGAGTGGAGTTGTCTGTACATTGCATGGGGAGGAGGGTTGCAGAGGTTTGGTTCCCCCCTACACACACCCTCACCCCCACTTCCATGCACACACACAAAAGAACCAATGGACCATCTCACCTTATTCAGCAAGATTATGTAGGGCAGAAATTACTGTCCGTTACCTTCCTTAGGCCATAGACGATGAAGAAATGAAGTTCCAGTTTGTGCGAATACACAAGCCTCCCCCCATGGGCTCCCTTTATGTGGGCTCTCGATATACCGTGTCTGGTTCAGGGACTATGGAAATTATACCCAAGGTAAGCAGCCTGATGTTTGCCCTTCTCGAAGTACAGATGTTAGGCTTGGGAAAACCTGTTGGGTGGTTCTCTCAGGCACTGAAACTTGAGGTTTGGAGGAAAGCAATTGGAATTCGTGCTGTACCGGAAATCACAACTGGATGGACTGACTCAATGTTGGGTATTGTCAGAGAGCAGGGACAATTCTATGACTGGTGATCTCAACAAACCAAACGTTATCGTGGTTAAACTAAAGCAATAGAATACTGGAATGGTTGAACATACAAGATTCATTTAGTGTGTGTTGTAGGGTGTTTGGGATTCTGTGGGCTTCGTGGTAACCTGTTTAAAGAAGATGCCCTGTGCATGTCCAATGGAAGAGCTGTAACATGGCTGACCCGCAAGCCTTGGAACTCTTTGTACTGACACTGAGATTTAGCTGAGTCTCAGATTCTTCCAGGACACTGGCGACTGCCTTTGGCTTTTCCCTATTTCTCAGTATATCCTCTCCCAACACTCTTTGACCAAAAGCTACTGAGCATTAATCTGTATTACCCACATGTCCATAACTGGCCCAGATTTTCTGCTTATGAACAGAAAGCATATGTGAATGGTGGTCTGTGGCTTAACCAGAGTTAGATGAGTGTGAGTTTAATCTGAAACATCTATCAGGATACTGGCTAGCAACAGCACTTAGGACCCCAGACAGGCCAGGTGGTGGTGCACGACTTTAGTTCCAGCACTTGGGAGGCAGGAACAGGTGAATGTCTGTAAGTTCAAGGCCAGCCTGGTCCATAGATAGAGTTCCAGGACAGCCAGGGCTACACAGAGAAACCTTGTCTCCAAAAAAAAAAAAAAAAGACAAAAAATAAATGATCCCAGACAGGGGCTGGGCAGATGGCAGCAAAGTATGATTTCACACAAACATGAAGGTCTGAGTTAAGAACCCCAGCACCCAGGTAAAAAGCTGCCTGTAATTCCAGTGCTGAGGAGACAGAAATAGGAAGATCCCTTGGGAAAGCTGGCCAGCCTAGCAAAAAGTAAGGTGGAGCCTTATGAGCAAGATGGCTCAGTGGATAAAGGCACTTGCCACCACACCTGATGACCTAGGTTTGGTCCCTGGAGCCCGCATGGTAAATGGAGAGAACTGACTCCATCAAGCTGTCTTCTGACCTCCACGTGCACACCATGGCACATGTATACACATACACACACGCACACCTTGATGATCCTATTTAATATTGAGCTAGGTGACAGGTACTGAAAAGGAGGTGATGTCTGTCTGTTACGTTTGGAATTGTGAACAAAAGGATGAATAGGCAAGCTGTACAGTTTGGAGCCCTTCTGTATATCTGTTGCCAACCAGTGATAAGAGAGAGATAATCTACTCATTCAACAAATGTTAACCTAGTGCCAGAGATATGCTTCAGGGGAGATAGGTCAGTGGACAGACAGATCCATTTACTTGGAAGGGTAGCATCCCATCAGATAAGACCTGCATAAACAATAGTAACCAGTAACACTGAGGGCTAGCAAGTAAATACAGCACTGTGAGAGAGACTTGGGATCACTTCTCAGCCTTTTCACCAAGATCAGTTGTAGGATTTGTACTTATCAGAGAATGACTTGGACACTTCTACTGGCAAGTCAGAGAAACATCTGTGAGAAGATGCCACTTGAGTTGAAGCCTCAGTGACATAAAGAGTTGAGTCATGTAGGATTCTGAAGTACTTCAGACACAGGAACATATGCAGAGGCACAGAAGTGAGAGCAAGCTTGAAATCTCCAAGTGCCAGAGAGGAAGTCAGTGTGGCAGAATTGGTGCATGTAGCAGAAAGTGGGGTCACACTAGAGGCAGCACCTTCTAGGACTCATTGATCCAGTTTGTCCTATCACAGAATTTTAATTTTGTGCAAGTGCAAAGGCAAGACCCTACCATGGGGTCTGCTGTGGGATAATGCTCTTGTACACTGTAAATATTTGTCACTCAAATTGGTTTAATAAAACACTGACTGACTTGCTGGGTGGTGGTGGCTCATGCCTCTAATCCCAGCACTCGGGAGGCAGAGCCAGGCAGATCTCTTTGAGTTCGAGGCCAGCCTGGGCTACAGAGCAAAATCCAGGACAGGCACCAAAACTACACAGAGAAATCCTGTCTTGAAAAACCAAAAAAAAAAAAGTACTGAATGGTTGGTAGCTGGGCAGGAAGTTAGGCAGGAAAGCCAAACTGAGAATACTGGAAAGAAGGAAGGTGGAGTCAAGGAGTGGCTAGCCAGATACAGAGGAAGCAAGATGAGAATGTTGTACAGAGATAAGGTACCAAGCTACGTGGCTAAACATAGACAAGAATTATGGGTTAATTTAAGTGCAAGAGCAAGTGACTAATAAGCCTGAGCTACTGGCTGAGCATTTATAAATAAGCCTCATAGTCAATTATTTAAGAAGCAGCTGCTGGGTATTTGGGAACAGGCAGGCAGGAGAGAAACTTCCACCTACAGAGTCTTAAACATGATCATGCAGGACTTTGTTTACTCTGATAAAGATGTCTCTAGCACTAGGTGAAAATGGATGATAAGCAGGGAAGAGCAAAAGCAAGAATAAGTCAAAAGAATGCAGATGAGAGGCAGTGGTAGCTTAACTAAGGAAGCAGCCATGGAGATGAAGAATAGTTGATAGAGTCGGGAAACTGACAACACAAGAAACTGTCAAGACCAAAAGGACTATGAATCTTTATGATGGGTATCTAAATCAATCATGTTGGTAAAGGCAACAGGCTTTGATAGACAGGTTATTATGGGAAGATACAGTAAGAGGTTACAGATGGTGCCTAGATGGGGACCTGAGCACTCAAAAGATGGTTGTGCAATTTTCTGAGTTTGAGGAGACTTGGGAAGGGCATGCTTGAAAGACAACTGGGAGTCAAGTCTTCTGTCTTAGATTTGATTTGCCTAGGAAAAGGGATAGATGTAAGTTTTCTGTTGACTGGAAACGAGTTAAGTTTAGGACTTGTTAGGAATGAAATTTTGTACTAAAGGAATGAGGGCTTTAGATTCAAGATAGGAAAGAAGGAAAAAGAAAGGCCCAGTTAAAGAGGAAGGAAGAAAAGAAGGAAGCAAGGAAGGAAGCAAGGATGAAAAGGAAGAGAGAAAAGAAAAGATGAAGGGGAAAAGCTTTGGCTTAGAATATGTGAGCACCACTTTGAGAATGAGCCTTGAGTTGGTCCATGGATTCTCTTCAGTGCTCTCACCCTTCTGAGTTAGTATATGTTGTTAAAGTTGATTGACTTCAGGAGAAAGGACAATGTCCCTCTGCAATGGAGTAGGACCAAGAGGGTGTTGGAGTGGGGAAAGACTCATCTTCAGGACAAACAATGGCTTCTCACATAGAGGCTCTTGCTTTCTCCAGGAACTTGAGCTGTGCTACCGGAGCTCCACGGAAGCCCAGCTCTTCTCAGAAATCTATGTTGGCCACTTACAATCAGGGATCCGGTTGGAAATAAAAGACAAGAATGCTGACACTGTAGTTTGGGAAACCTTGTTGAAACCAGGTAAACCCAGGAAAAATTCAGGGTGCACAGAGGTAGGAGAAAGATCCATGATGGGCCAACTGATCATAAATGCCCCCAGAAAAATGATGTGGCTTTTTAAGTTATACAGACACTGATTTTATAAGAATTTCAACTCTTCCAGGAGACCTGAGTTTGTTTCCCAGCACCCATGTTTCATGGCTGCTTATAACTCCAGCTCCAGGAGATCCAGCGCCCTCTTCTGGGCTCTACAGGCACCTACACTCATGTGCATAGACACAAACAAGCATAATTTAAAATTACAAAAATAATTCTTTAAAAATATTAAAAAGGAAAAGGAATAGATTTCAACTCAAAATAAAATATCAAATACTTTAAAACTTCTAGCAAAGGACTTGGTTAGTTCTCCAGGAATTTAATTCAGGCCAAGGCAGG
>CABHPH010082264.1:8764-25580 GCA_902168325.1 Peromyscus nudipes | reverse complement strand
TTTTTTTTTTTTTTTTTTTTTACAATACCATTCAGTTCTACATATCAGCCATGGATTCCCTTGTTCTCCCCCCTCTCGCCCCCCACCCCTTCTCCTCAGCCCACCCCACATTCCCACCTCCTCCAGGGCAAAGCCTCCCCCAAGGACTGAGATCAACCTGGTAGACTCAGTCCAGGCAGGGCCAGTCCCCTCCTCCCAGGCCCAGCCAAGCAACCTTGCATAAGTCCCAGGTTTCAAACAGCCAACTCATGCAATGAGCACAGGACCCGGTCCCATTGCCTGGATGCCTCCCAAACAGATCAAGCCAATCAACTGTCTCACCCATTCAGAGGGCCTGATCCAGTTGGGGGCCCCTCAGCCATTGGTTCATAGTTCATGTGTTTCCTTTTGCTTGGCTATTTGTCCCTGTGCTTTATCCAACCTTGGTCTTTATCCAACAATTCTTGCTCATATAAACCCTCCTCTTTCTCGCCAATTGGACTCCCGGAGCTCCACCCGGGGTCTAGCCGTGGATCTCTGCATCCAGATCCCTCAGTCATTGGATGGGGTTTTTAGCATGACAATTAGGGTGTTTGGCCATCCCATCACCAGAGTGGGTCAGTTCGGGCTGTCTCTCGACCATTAACAGCAGTCTATTGTGGGGGTATCTTTGTGGATTTCTGTGGGCCTCTCTAGCACTTTGCTTCTTCCTATTCTCATGTGGTCTTCATTTCTCATGGTCTCCTATTCCTTGTTCTCCCTCTCTGTTCTTGATCCAGCTGGGATCTCCCGTTCCCCCAAGCTCTCTTTCCCTCGACCCTTGCCCTTCATTTCCCCCACTCATGTCCAGACTGTTCATGAAGATCTCATCCATTTCTCCGTCATTGGGCAATCCCTGTGCTCAACATCCCTAATTATCAGGGAAATGCAAATCAAAACAACTCTGAGATACCACCTTACGCCTGTCAGAATGGCTAAGATTAAAAACACTGAAGACACCTTATGCTGGAGAGGATGTGGAGCTAGGGGAACTCTCCTCCACTGCTGGTGGGAATGCAAGCTTGTACAACCACTTTGGAAATCAATATGGCGCTTTCTTAGAAAATTAGGAATCAATCTCCCCCAAGATCCAGCTATACCACTCTTGGGCATATACCCAAGGAATGCTCAATCATACCACAAGGGCTCAGCTATGTTCATATCAGCATTGTTTGTAATAGCCAGAACCTGGAAACAACCTAGATGTCCTTCAACTGAAGAATGGATAAATAAAATGTGGTACATATACACAATGGAATACTACTCAGCAGAGAAAAACAATGACATCATGAGGTTTGCAGGCAAATGGATGGATCTAGAAAAAAATCATCCTGAGTGAGGTAACCCAGACTCAGAAAGACAAACACGATATGTACTCATTCATAGGAGGATACTAGACGTGGAACAAGGATGACTGGACTGCTACTCACATCACCAGGGAGGCTACCTGGAAAACAGGAACCCAAGAAAGACACGGGGATCGCCCAATGACAGAGAAATGGATGAGGTTTTCTATCCATTCTTAATCACGCCCAAATTATATTCTTTTATTGTTGATTGATAAAATATTAAAATAACATTTGCCTTGATTTAAAAATCTTCTGCTTCATTTTTCACGCATGCATGTATTTGTGTGTATGTGTTCATGTTTAAGTGCACTAGTATGCATGTACATTTTTGTTGCTTGCATGTGGAGACCAGACCTAGGGTGTAATATTCAGAAACACTGTCTATCTCCTTTGTGACAGAATCTTTAGTTTCCTAGAGCTCAGCAATTAGCTGAGATTTAATGGTCTGTGACCAGGGTTCCACTCTCTCTGCATCCATCACACTAGGATTATAAGTGTACCCAACCATGCCTGGCATTTTTACATAGATTTTGGAGAACAAATTCAGATCCTCATGGTTTTGAAGCAATTGCTTTAACAACTGGGCTATCTCTCCAACCCAGAGTCATTTATATTTTAAAGCAATTACTTTTGCAGCCATTTCTGAAAGACCTAAAACCATAAACTCAAAGATGAATGAAAGAGAACTTTTCTTTTATCCAATGTACTTGAATCATTCCTAAATTGACAGGAAAAAAATGCCTCAGGCAGCAAAACTTAATCTGAGAACACCTGTTTGGAACTTGAAAAGACCATGCAAAAAATAACGAATATAGCAAAAGGAAAATAATTTTTCCAATTTAAACCTATATGTACAATGATGAAAAAATATTTAAACAAAGTTTTACTAATTCATAAATGTGCAAATGTTATTTTGTTAACATTCTCTAGTGCTTAAATATCTAAAGTACTGTGAGATTTATATCAACATTTGAGAGAGGCATCTTACTCCATTAAAGAAATAGCTAGGTCCAATAGGAAGCTCAGAAATCCTTGGGTTCCTTCAATAATATTTTATTGAGATCAATATTTGGTCACCAATATAAGAATTTTTACATGAAACTGGGGCATATATATGATGTGTTTTCTTAGCCCTTAGTTTGAAATAAGGTTTCTTGACACTAACATATGAAGGTTTTTCTGGTTAGACAAATCCTCAGCATCCAGCATTTAAGTTTGAATTAATAGAGCTCATTCTGTTCCTGCCTTCACCACAATCTTATTACTATTTTTCATTCAACACAAGACAGTAAGAAACTCATTGCTACTCAGTTAGTAATGAAACAACTATAAATACCACATAACTAGAAAAAATTTCTAACGGTCTGACTGACCAGGAACACTTTCTTCTTATGGTATATCTGAGTGAAGCTAATTTAAATATATTATTCCACCCTCCATAATTTAAAACTTTTTTGAAAGAAATGTATTGCTCAAGGCACTAACAATTTCCTCGATAAATGATCATGGGCTCCCATCAGTCATTAAGTCTTCTCAGGTTTTAATAAACCTGGGTAATTGGAGTGTTCTACATGTGTTTGTCTCAATGATAAGCAAGCACAGCCTTCTGTGACTATTTCTTTTTAAATTCTTCCAGCTTATTATTTTTCTCTAAATGTTTTATAGATTCTTTTTCCTTGGTTTAATCTATAAGAATCCAGAGTGTTTAAATCCATATCACCAACAGACTTCTGAATTAGCCTGCTTGCATATGTCAACCATTTTTAAAATTCACATAACAATTTCTGATTCCATACTATTCTCAATAATCTAAAGCTCTTGGATAAAATGTGTCATGTCAATAAGCATTTTTAAGGTTAATGATCTAAGTCAACTCAGATCGACACCCAGACCACCTCAAAGTAAGGTGACATTGACTTTTTTAAGTATAGGCTATCTTTCTAGTAAAAAAAAAAATGATTATTTAACTATGTCAGGAAATGCAATGTCTAGTATCTCATATAAATTCTCTGATGAGGTCAGTCTCCTCTGGGATCATGCATATCTGCCATGTTGTTCCCACAGAGTTCTGTGAGTTTTTATTTATATTGCTTCATCCCTCCCTGATGGCAGTTCTCTGAAGGGAATCCACTCATTCACACATCTGAATTACCAAGTCCTTACACAGTAGGTACGATGCAATATTTGTGGAATTAAAGAAAGCACTTATGATTAAGGAAAACCTTTTGGAAACAATATTCTTGTGTTTAACACAAAATATTAATCCTGCTCTCACCTTAAAGCACCTGGTGATAAATACACATATGCACTTGATAACGATTGATGAATAAAGAAGCCGTGAATTTGAAAGGGAGTGGTAAGGGAATATAGGAGGAATTGGAAGGAAGAAATAAAAGGGAGAAATATTATAATTAAAATACAATATCAAAAATTTAAAAAACTAGTGATAAATTATTCAGAAAGATTTGCTTTATTGTTCTGATTATCAAAATATTCCCCAAATCAATTCTTTTTTTATATATATGGAAGTACAAAAGGAAATAAAGTTTTTTTGTTTGTTTTTTCCTGTTCATTGTCTGTCTTAGTTACTTTTATATAAAGAACACATTTAACTTGTGGGATTACAGTTCCAAAAGGTGAGTCCAAGTGGCACACCTCTTCTAATAAGGCCACACTTCTTATTCTTTCACAAACAATCCACCAATTGTGAGCCTAGCATTCAAATAAAGAAGCTTAGGAGAGCCATTCACATTCAAACAACCAAACTGTACATACCCCTTTTAAATAATATTTAATCTCTTTCTAAAACTGCATTCTTGCTGCCTCATCCATTCCTACCCTTTTCACACACATACTTCCTCTCTGCCTGGCTGACTGCTATCAGTCTCCTTCCAGTCTCAGCAGTATCACCTCTTGACTATTTCCTTGTGCTTAAATACAACTCTATATTTCACCTATCAGAATGGAACATCCTACATTTTATGTTTGTTTGCTTTTCCCATGTTATAATCATTCTACCACTCTATAGAATCCTCAGTACTTATTCCAGTGCTATACATGAGAGATAGATGATAAATACTTCTTATACAATTAATTTAGTAAAATAATGAATGGAGAAATATATAACCTAAATGTTTTTCTAGTTGCTGTTTGCCTTTTTACTTTTCTTCATTTTATACTACAAATTACAAAATCTAGTTGGCAAAAAGAATAAAGGAAATAACTCTTCTAAAGCATTACCTGCATAAAATATTTTGTTCTGGAAGAAAAGCCACATAACAAAATTTTTATATTTTATCATATGTGGAAAAAATGAAAATGGTTATTTATATAGTCAAGTTAAATTGAATATGTTACATATCTTATATAGCCACATTGAAAGCTAGGGGAAATCACTATGTATTTGGTAACTTTAATTTATTTCATGTGGCAGTCACTATTAATTGGAAAAGAATGATTCATCAAATATTGTCTGTACTATGGGAGAATATTTCAATTCCAATCCTTATAGAGTCCCACAGACAATATGTATAAGTGAAGGAATAGTAAAGGAGAGCCATGGTGGTTGATCAATATCAGAAAGGGAATGTATGAAAGGATGGATAAACTTCTGTTGAGGCAAGGTACTGGTGGTTTGGTCAGAGCAATCCTCAAAGATTTATATGTGAATACATGTGGAGATCCATGCAGGATTCTGTGTGTGTCAGGCCTGGGAACAATTCTACTTCCCAGACTAGAAAATGTAAATTTTGGAATCAGATCATTCACATTAAAAGATGTCTTCTTTCACCAAATAAATACTGGAACTCTACTTAGAAACAGAAAACATCATAGGTACAGGTGATGAGATAACATTGTTAAAATCAAAATCGCTTGTGCTGTGGGATGGTCTGTATGTCAAACATGTTGCTTATTGGTCAATGAATAAAACACTGATTGGCCAGTGGTCAGGCAGGAAGAAGTATAGGCGGGACAAGGAAGAGAGAATTCTGGGAAGTGGAAGGCTGAGGAGACACTGCCAGCCGCCACCATGACAAACAGCATGTGAAGATGCCGGTAAGCCACAAGCCATGTGGCAAGGTATAGATTTATAGAAATGGATTAATTTAAGATATAAGAACAGTTAGCAAGAAGCCTGCCACGGCCATACAGTTTGTAAGCAAATTAAGTCTCTATGTTTACTTGGTTGGGTCTGAGCGGCTGTGGGACTGGCAGGTGACAGAGAATTGTCCTGACTGTGGGCCAGGCAGGAAAACGCTAGCTACACACTTGCTTATATTTGAACAGTGCATAAATAAATATGATGGTCAGATTTTCTCACATCATCACATACTGTTACTGACATTGGAAATCACCTCTCCTATTCAAGCCTCACCACTATAATTATGAGACTCAATATTGACTATGTGTTGGATCCATTCTTCTATGGGTGCTGATCTGACCTTTAAAGGCACAATTATCTTTTTGCATTCTAAATTAGCATTTTCAAAAGCCAAATACTGATTTAGTACTTGTCTAACTTCTTGCTCTGATATTGTTCTGTTTACAACTCTAGTCAATCTTTGCAAAAAGTCAGTAAAGAGTTCTTTTGAGCCTTGTGTGACCTTAGTATATGGCTCAGTTGTTTTTCCTGGTTCTGGGATCTTATCCCAAGCATTTAAGGCTGCTGTATGACATATGGACAAGGTATGCTCATCAAAGGTAGCTTGTTTATTTACATCAGCAAAACAGCCCTCACCAAGAATTTGATCTTGAGACATATCAAAACCTTTAATCTTACCTTGCTGTTCAAGGGCCTTAGCTTCTTCTCTCAACCAACTTTTCCATTGTAACTGATGACTATATTCTAATACTGCTGAGACTAATTGATCCCAGTCATTTGGAATTATTCTATTTCTTGAGGACCACATATTTAACATCTGTCTCACATATGGTGAATGCATACCATAGGTAGCTATTGCTTCTTTAATATCTTTTAAATCGCTCATATGTATAGGCTCCCATTTACAATCTGCATATCCTTCAGGATAATTAATATTTGCTGGGTTTTCACAAACAGTAACAAGACAAATCATAGAAGATGAAGTTACAACTTTAGTCAAGTCATCTCTCTCTGTAAGGTACTGGTGAGGTTAATTCCCCTCTAACCTCTTTTGTCCGTGCCTTAATGCTCTTTTTATCAGTTTTAACAACTTCTTCTAAGGCTTGAAATTGATTTGACACCATTTTGTGTATGGTCTGAACCTCCTGAACAGAAAATGATTCCAATGATTTCATTAGATCAATCAGTTTCTTGTTTTCATCATTCACATATGATTCTAAAGATTTCATTTTTCCATTAGTGCTACTTTGTCATCCTTAGAGATTATTTGTATAGCATGTAGATTGCCTTCCAAAAGTGATGTTCTATCAGATAATGTTTCATTTCCATGTTCCACAGAATGGATTTTATCTGCCAATTTATCATTACCATTTTCAATGGAATGAATCCTTTGAGCTAATTTCTCATTACTCTGCAAAGGCTGTATGATTTCAATAAGTTTCTCATTCTTGGTACTGTTATCAAACCATTTGTTTAAGGATATGATATAAACTGCCAGGCTAATAGCAACTATAGCTAAGAATGCATATGTCTCAGGTAGGTTGTATATCTCTTTTAAGAGTCCATCCATAGCAGAAACAAAAAGGTTTTTAAATTCCTGAATGGTGATATTATCTATTATTGGCCTAGAAGAAGTTTACAAAATGTAAAAAAAAAACATATATATATAATTATTTATTTATTTATCAATTTAAAGTGTGGAGTTATCAAGTAATTTACCTCAGATAAAATCCTCAAGAGATTAGGTGTCCTAGGCTCTTAATTAGTCATAGTTATGGATGGCTGATTTGCGGGATGATTTTAGGATGTACTGACGATATTTGGCCAGCAGGTGTCGCAGGTGTAGCGCCAAAGTAGGTCCTGGAATGGCTGCTCTGACTTTTGGCACTCTGACTTGGTGGACCTATGAGTTCTGAACAAAACTTAAAGGATATACAGACTGAGAGGGGAGAAAGAGCTAAAAGCTGGATGGGCTGGCTGAGGAGCACAGGCACACAGGGGCTGGAAGCTCGGGAGTTCAGAAGCCTCCTGGGCCAGGATGCCTACAAACTCAAAGCAGAGTGGAATTGGGGTTTACCACTGGTGAAGTGCTGGCACAAGCAGGGCTGGCTGTGCACAAAATGGCAGTGGTGGTGGCTGGGGCTGGGCAGAACAGAGCCGCGTGGACCGGGGAGGGATCTGCTGGGAGCTCGGTTAGACCCCCAGCTCAATGCACTGAGTGCTCAAGCCTCTGGGGCGGGTCTGAGGCAGCCTGACATGGCTGAGTGCTGCCTGCCAATTGGGCTATGGAATGCAGGCACCACAAGCCACTATGAGTGGGGTGGAGTGGAGCTAAGCTGTTCTCCGCTTGGCAGAATAGCTACACTGGGCTGGGGGTGGGGGTGGAGTAGTGGCACACAGCACAATGTGCCGCCTGGGGCAGGCAGGTGCAGAGACTGGGGGGTTGGGGGTGGGGGAGGCTCAGGCAGGCCATGGGCCTTCAGGTACAGGTCACTTGGGCGTCACTTGTAATGAGAGCCTCAATGGTCTGTATATATCAATGTATTAAGATTCTATGGAGAAAACAGACTCACTGATACAGGATAAGGTAAATCCAATTCCAGAGTCCTTGGAAAGCTGGGAACCGACCACATGCTGCTTCAAACCACCAGATCTAGTCTTCACCACAAAAGAGATCGTGACCCCCTTTCTCCTCCCTTTTAAGAGGTCAGGTAGGCAGATAAGAAGCGCTGCCTCTATCAAGCCCAATAGCCCAAGGTCATGGGCGACAAATTATCACTACAGCCTCACTCTGGGACAAGCTCAGGGATTGGTGGTATTTCAAGCCCTGGTCCTGGGGTTAAGTCAGAGTCAAAGTGTTTTTTCCTTGTTCCTTTTCATCCTACACTCCCTCTTCTCTGTCTCTACAATGGAAAAATTCTGCAAGTCAATACATAAGCTCAGATACCCACCCACAAAGAGTAGGCCAATGCAGAATGCTCTCTGACCACAAAGAAGCATCATATAGCAGCATTATCTATCCACTGTCATCTCTGCTTCTCATCACATCTGGACCCTGCTCACCACCAATCTAGTCCATCACTTCAAAACAGTGATATAAGAAATCAGGGGCCATGCAATCTCTTGGAACTGATGGTCTTCATTGTATGTACTTCACTGGAGACTCATCAAACTATGATGTGTATTAAGACTTGTCTTATTTCAGAACTGAGGCATATTCAATATTGGGTATAAGGATTCACTGAAGGGAAGCAATGTTACTTAATGTTGTTGCAATTATAGATTTAACCTATCAGAAATAGATACAGTCTCGTTTTGCATTTCCTGATGACTAGCATGCTAAACATATTTTTATGTCCTTATTTACTGCAGTTATATTAACTTATCTATGAATTTCCTAAGGGACATTTTCATTGGCTTTAGCATTTTACTGTAACAGTTCTCCTAAAAGTTGAATGATTCCATGTCACCTCTCTCTGACCTAGGTTTCTGATGACATAGTCACTATCTTCTAGAAGTTTTTCCTTGTTAGGTAGCTTTGATTTCTTTCTAGAACATGTCAAAATATTTTTCTTATGTTCCATGAGTTTGAATATGATATAACTCAGAGTGGGTATCTTTTGACTCTATTCTTTCTGTAGTTCACTGAGCTTCTTGACTGTAAATTTAGCTTTTCACTAAATGTGAAAATATTTAGCCTATTAAAACTTTTAGTACACTTAACCCTGTGGAATTTCTCCTCTTTTATTTGTCTTCAATGACACAAATGTAGAATTTTGATTCTATATCTCATGCATTCAAAGGCTATATTTTGTTCATAGCACTTTCATCTATAATTAAGATCATTTTTGCTTTTGCTCTTCTGTCTTCATGTTGAAAAATTATTTCCTTTGTCACTAGTACTTTGTCAGGATCACATGGAATTTTGACTGCATGTCAATAATAAAAATTTTATTTCTTTGTCTACCCATTTGTGTCTATTGGTATTCCCAGGCTGATGGCATATTAAGTTTTAGAATATATATTGCCTAAACAATTAAAATCAGAATGTCATTTATTGTATGGGTTGCCTGTGGGCATGTTTCCTCTTTCTTACTTTCATTCTTTTTAATTTTTTTAAACATGAAAGTTTTTAGTTACATTTATTTAGAATATAAACTTCCAAGACTGCAACTGTTCCCTGAGACAGAGCCTGTCAGCACCCAAATGGACTAAGAGGTGAGTCTTTATCCTCATATGCTCCAGCCCCTAGGCTTTGGGCCCAGGGGCACAACCCTGCACCCCTACACCACCACCGACTGCAGTTCCAGTTTCAGGCCAGTTGGCAGACAGACCTCCTGCATACAGGCCAGACTATCCCCATCCCCCATCAGACCCTGTAACCCAAGCCACACCTCCCCCAAATCCCACCCACCCTTTGAGACTGCAACTGTTCCCTGAGACAGAGCCTGCTAGCACCCAACTGGACTAAGAGGCCAGTTGGCAGGCAGACCTCCTGCAGACAGGTCAGATTACCACCATCTACCACACTCTAAGGCTGCAGCTACTCCTTGATACAGAGCCCACTAAGAGCTGCTCCCTGAGACAAAAAGTCCATCAGCATCGACTAAACCAAAATCAAGAGTATCAATCAGACCAAGAGAGGCTCCCTCAGACACAGACACTGCTTGCACCAAGTGGAGAAAGAGATGGGTAGATGCCAATGGAAAAAATAGTCAACATGAAAACCAATATGGCTCCATCAGAACCTACATCAGGAAGACCTGAACATCCCAACACAGAAGAAACAGAAGATATCCACCATAAAAATGACTTTGAGAAGATATTAGAGATCTTAAAAGAGGAAATGAAAAATTCCCTTAAAGAAATCGAGGAAAAGTCAAACAAAATATGGGAAGGACAAGTGAGGGAAACAGTTCAAGATTTCAAAACTGAAATGGAGTCAATAAAGAAGACACAAACTGAGGTAATGCTGAAAGTGGAAAATCTGAGTAAACAAACAGGAACTATAGATGCAAGTATAACCAACAGAATGCAAGAGATGGAAGAGCAGATGGTAGAAGAAATAGATTCATGAGTCAAAGAAAACACTAAAGCCAACAAAGTAATGTCCAGGAAATTTGGGACACCATGAAAAGACCAAACCTAAGAATAATAGGGATAGAAGAAGGAGAAGAATAACAACTCAAGGGCACAGAAAATACATGCAACAAAATCATAGAAGAAAACTTCCCCAACCTAAAGAAGGAAATGCCTATAAAATGCAGGAGGGTTACAGAACACCAAATAGACTGGATCCAAAAAAAAGTCCCCTCGCCACATAATAATCAAACCACTAAACATACAGAATAAAGAAAAAATATTAAGAGCTGCAAAGGAAAAAGGACAAGTAACATATAAAGGCAGACCCATAAGAATAACTCCTGACTTCTCAATGGAGGCTCTAAAAGCCAGAAGGTCATGGACAGACATTATGCAGATACTAAGAGACCATGGATGCCAACCCAGACTATTATACGCCGCAAAACTCTCAATCAACATAGACAGAATAAACAAAATTATTCCATGATAAAAACAGATTTAAACAATATCTCTCCACAAATCCAGCCCTACAGAAAGCACTTGAAGGAAAAAATCCAACCTAAGAAAGTTAGATACACCCATGAAAACACAGGCAATAGATAGTTCCATACCAACAAATAGCAAAGAAGGGAAACATACAACACTATCACCAAAAAATAACAGGAATTAACAATAACTGGTCATTAATATCCATCAATATTAATGGTCTCAATTCACCTATAAAAAGACACAGGCTAACAGAATGGATACAAAAACAAGATCCATCCATTTGCTGCATACAAGAAATACACCTCAACTTCAAAGACAGACACCACTTCAGAATAAAAGGCTGGGAAAAGACTTTCCAATCAAATGGATTTAAGAAGCAAGCTGGTGTAGCTATCCTAATATCTAATAAAATAGACTTCAAACTAAAATCATTTGAAAGAGATCGGGAAGGACATTACATATTTATCACAGGGAAAATCCGACAAGATGAAGTCTCAATTCTGAATATTTATGCCGCAAATACAAGGGCACCGACATTCATAAAAGAAACATTACTAAACCTTAAATCACACATCAAACCCCATACACTAGTAGTGGGAGACCAACACCCTACTCTTACCGATGGACAGGTCTGCAGACAGAAACTTAACAGAGAAATAAGGGAACTAACAGACCTTATGACTCAAGTAGACTTAATAGATATCTACAGAATATTCCACCCTAACACAAAAGAATATACCTTCTTTTCAGCACCCCATGGAACCTTCTCCAAAATCGACCACATGCTTGGTCACAAAACAAATCTCAATAGATACAAAAAAATAGAAATAACCTCCTGTGTCTTATCAGACCACCATGGCTTAAAGTTAGATTTCAACAACAACAAAAATTACAGAAAGCCTACAATCTCATGGGAACTGAATAATGCCCAATTGAATCACCAATGGGTCAAGGAAGAAATAAAGAAATTAAAGATTTCCTAGAATTCAATGAAAATGATTGTACAACATACCCAACCTTAAGGGACACCATGAAAGCAGTGCTAAGAGGAAAATTCATAGCTCTAAATGCCCACATAAAGGTGTTGGAGAAATCTCACACTAGTGACTTAACAGCACAACTGAAAGCTCTAGAACAAGAAGAAGCGAACTCACCCAGAAGAAACAGATGCCAGGAAATAATCAAATTGAGGACTGAAATCAATAAAATAGAAACAAAGAGAACAATACAAAGAATCAATGAAACAACGAGTTGGTTCTTTGAGAAAATCAACAAGATAGATAAGCCCTTATCTAAATTAACCAAAAAGCAGAGAGAGAGCATCCAAATTAACAAAATCAGAAATGAAAAGGGGGACATAACAACAAACAATGAGGAAATCCAGAGAATCATCAGGTCATACTTCAAAAACCTATACTCCACAAAATTGGAAAATCTGAAAGAAATGAATGATTTTCTGGATAGGTACCCCATACCAAAGTTAAATCAAGACGAGCTAAACTATTTAAATAGACCAATAACCCCTAAGGAAATAGAAATGGTCATTAAAAGTCTCCCAACCAAAAAAAGCCCAGGACCAGATGGTTTCAGTGCAGAATTCTACCAAATATTCAAAGAAGAGCTAATACCAATACTCTTCAAATTGTTCCACACCATAGAAACAGAAGGAACATTACCAAATTCTTTTTATGAGGCTACCCTTACCCTGATACCCAAACCACACAAAGATGCAACAAAGAAAGAGAATTACAGACCAATCTCCCTCATGAACATTGATGCAAAAATACTCAATAAAATACTGGCTAACCAAATCCAGGAACACATCAAAAAAATTATCCACCATGACCAAGTAGGCTTCATCCCAGGGATGCAAGGGTGGTTCAACATACGAAAATCTGTCAATATACTACACCATATAAACAAACTGAAAGAAAAAAACCATATGATCATCTCGTTGGATGCTGAAAAAGCCTTTGACAAAATCCAACACCCCTTCATGATAAAGGTTCTAAAGAGATCAGGAATACAAGGAACCTAGACATAATAAAGGCAATTTACAGCAAGCCAACATCCAACATCAAATTAAATGGAAAGAAACTCAAAATGATTCCACTAAAATCAGGAACAAGACAAGGCTGTCCACTCTCCCCATACTTATTCAATATAGTACTTGAAGTTCTAGCTAGAGCAATAAGACAACATAAAGAGATCAAGGGGATACAAATTGGAAAGGAAGAAGTCAAACTTTCATTATTTGCAGTCAATATGATAGTATACATAAGTGACCCCAAAAATTCTACCAGGAACTCCTACAGCTGATAAACTCCTTCAGTAAGGTGGCAGGATACAAGATTAACTCAAAAATATCAGTAGCCCTCCTATATACAAATGAAAAGGGTGCTAAGAAAGAAATCAGAGAAACATCACCCTTTACAATAGCCACAAATATATAAAATACCTTGGGGTAACTCTAACTAAGCAAGTGAAAAATCTGTATGATAAGTATTTTAAGTCTCTGAAGAAAGAAATTGAAGAAGGTATCAGAAAATGGAAAGATCTCCCATGCTCATGGATATGTAGAATCAACATAGTAAAAATGGCAATCTTACCAAAAGCAATATACAGATTCAATGCAATCCCCATCAAAATCCCAACACAATTCTTCACAAACTTGTAAAGAACAACACTTAACTTTATATGGAAAAACAAAAAAACCTAGGCTAGCTAAAAGAATCCTGAATAATAAAGCAACCTCTGGAGTTATCATGATCCCTGACCTCAAGTTCTACTATAGAGCTATAGTAATAAAAACAGCTTGGTACTGGCATAAAAATCGACATGTGGACCAATGGAATTGAATTGAAGACCCTGACATTAATCCGCACACCTATGAACATATGATTTTCGACAAAGAAGCCAAAACTGTACCATGGAAAAAAGAAAGCATCTTCAACAAATAGTGCTGGCATAACTGGATGTCAACATGCAGAAGATTGCAAATAGATCCATATCTGTCACCATGCACAAAACTCAAGTCCAAGTAGATCAAAGACCTCAACATAAATCCAGTTACACTGAACTTGATAGAAGAGAAAGTAGGAAGTAGTCTGGAATGAATTGGCACAGGAGACCACTTCCTAAATATAACACCAGTAGCACAGACATTGAGAGCGACAATTAATAAATAGGACCTCCTGAAACTGAGAAGCTTTTGTAGAGCAAAGGACACGGTCAATAAGACCAAACGACAGCCTACAGAGTGGGAAAAGATCTTCACCAACCCCACATCTGACAGAGGGCTGACCTCCAAAATATATAAAGAACTCAAAAAGCAAGACATCAAAAAACTGAACAATCCAATTAAAAAATGGGCTACAGAGCTTAACAGAGAATTCTCAGCAGAAGAATCTCAAATGGCTGAAAGGCAATTAAGAAATTGCTCAACATCCTTAGTCATCAGGGAAATGCAAATCAAAACAACTCTGAGATACCATCTTACACCTGTCAGAATGGCTAAGATCAAAAACACTGAAGACAGCTTATGTTGGAGAGAATGTGGAGCAAGGGGAACACTCTTCCACTGTTGGTGGGAGTGCAAACTTGTACAACCACTCTGGAAATCAGTATGGCGGTTTCTCAGAAAATTGGGAATAAGTCTTCCTCAAGACCCAGTTATACCACTCTTGGGCATATACCCAAGGAATGCTCAATCTTACCACAAGGACACATGCTCAACTATGTTCATATCAGCATTATTTGTAATAGCAAGAACCTGGAAACAACCTAGATGTCCCTCAACTGAAGAATGGATAAAGAAAATATGGCACATATACACAATGGAGTACTACTCAGCAGTAAAAAAATAATGATATCATGAAATTTGCAGGCAGGCAAATGGATGGATCTAGAAAATATCATCTTGAGTGAAGTAACCCAGACTCAGAAGGACAAACATAGTATGTACTCACTCATAAGTGGATACTAAATGTGGGGGAAGAGATGGTCAGACTGCAACCCACAACTCCAGAGAGGCTAGCTAACAGGGAAAGATGTTATGAACATGGATGACCCTGTGAAGGAGAAGAGGATGAGATCTACATGAGTGGACTGGGTGTGAGGGGGTGGCAGAGGGTGAGGAGTGGGGGATGAGAACATAGGGAAATGGGAGGGTCAAGCTGGAACAGGGACAGAGTGGGAGGGCAGGGAGGAAGATACCATGATAGATGAGGACATCATGGGAATAGGAAGAGGCAGGGTGCTGGGGAAGCTCTCAGGAATCCACAAGGTTGACCACACCTTGGTCTGCTGGCAGTGGTCCAGAGGGTGTCTACTCTGGTGATCAGCCTAGCAAATAACCTAGCTGTCATCATAGAGCCTTTGTCCAGTGACAGATGGAGGCAAATACAGAGATCCACGGCCAGGCACCAGGCTGAGCTCCGGGAATCCAACTGATGAGAGAGAGGAGAGATACTGCAAGCAAGGGACGTCAAGATCATGATGGGAGGACATGCAGAGATGACTGGCCACACTAGTGGAAGCCCATGAACTGTGGACTGCTGGCTGTGGAGCCCCCATGAGACTGGACTAGGCCCTCTGGATACGGAAGATGGTTGTTTGGCTCGAACTGTTTGGGGGGGTACCCAGGCAGGGGGATCGGGATCTGTCCTTGGTCTATTGGTAGGCTTCTGTAACCCGGTGCCTGTGGTGTGACACTTTGCAAAGCCTTGGTACAGTGGGAAGGGGCTGGACCTTCCTAGGCTCAGTGTGCTGGGCTTTGCTGACTCCCCATGGGAGACCTCGATTTGGGGGATGTGGGGATGCGGGGTGGCTTGGGAAAGAGGGCTGGGGGTGGGAGGAGGGAGGATCTGTGGATAGTATGTGGAGTGAGTAGAAAATTTCTTAATAAAGAAAAATGAAAGAAAAAATAAATAAAACTAAACATACAATATTTCTAATACACCGTTGGTCATTGTGTATATAAAATTTCATAAAATAAAGGTTCTTTTGAATAGGCAATATTTTCCCCTGACTTCACCCTCCATGCCACCTGAAGAGGCCTTGGCACCCCAAGCCACACCTCCAGGTTGGGACTCCCAATGTACCTGCAGCTACTTAATGGCCCCACTACCTGAGAACCATCACTTCCCAGACCTCACCTCTAAGAGGGACCCTTACTGTGGCTACAAAGTCCTCTATACTTCACCAGCACCACATAAGGACTTCATAGCATCTTGTGCCCCTCTTCCAAGTGGCATCACTCACTGTTTTTTGACTATAGCCATTCCCTTCCCAAGAACTACCTGTGGTGCATGATGAGCTTTCCACAGACTTCTGAGGATTGGCAGTTTAAATCATCTTAATCTACAGAAGGTTCTTAGGCTCAGAAGCTATATACCCTCAGAGGGCAGAGCTGAGACTTCTTCTGAAACTGCATTCATATATTAACTTTAAATTGTCCCAAGACTAAACCCCAAGCTGGTGAATAGCATACCAAGTTGGAATAAGAGTGAACAGATTCAAACACCCACCAAATAAAGCTAAAACCAGATATCAATATAAAAAATTAGCTGGGCGGTGGTGGTGCATGCCTTTAATCCCAGCACTCAGGAGGCAGAGCTAGGCGTTTCTCTGTGAGTTCGAGGCCAGCCTGGTCTACAGAGAGAGATCCAGGACAGGCACCAAAGCTACACAGAGAAACCCTGTCTCAAAAAAAAAGAAAGAAAGAAAGAAAGAAAGAAAGAAAGAAAGAAAGAAAGAAAGAAAGAAAGAAAGAAAG
>CABHPH010082262.1:7329-18710 GCA_902168325.1 Peromyscus nudipes | reverse complement strand
AAAAAAAAAAAAAAACATCTACTTGGCCACAGCCCTGCTTAGAAACTCCTCGTCTTTGCTGCCCTCCCCCAAACGACCACCCACAATGACAAGTGTTTTACTTTGAAAAAATAAGGCCAAGTCTGGCATAGCGGTACACTCATATAATCTCAGCACTTGAGAAGCAGGAGTAACAAGAGTACAAGATCAGCCAACACTACATGAGAGCCCGTCTCAACCAGACGAAACAACACAAACAAACAAAACTGGCCAATGGTTTCAGAAGGCATCATAAGCCACACAAACTAACTGTTTAGAAACAAAGAGCCTAACCTGAATGGTAACTTCATTGTGTTGGGCTCTCCACAGCCTTCCTACAGCTAACAAAGGCTCTTCAACGGCTAGTTGTCAGATCAAACAAGGCCCTTGGTCTCTGTGCTCTCTGTCTCTCTACTACTTGATCACAAAAAACCACTGTCCACTTACAGAAGATATGACTTGTGATTGGTTCCTGCTAGAGCAGATCCTTACTGCAGCACACAATCAGCTGTTTCCCCAGTGTTCACACACATACAAAGAGGAGACTGCGACGTACTTTTCTATGGCCCTGACAAGCCCAGGCCCAGCACTCATCTCAAAGGAAAAAGGAAGTAGTATTTGGTGAGGAAAGCGGCAGATGGAACAGAAACAGAGTTTAGTGGGAAGAACCATAGTCAACAGCCTGAGAGGGAACCACTGTAGAGTTTCCAAATTAGTCCTGTGCAACATCAACTATGGCTTGGAACATATCATGACAAATGTACTGGGGATAAGGAGAGGGAATCTGGTGCTTCATAATAAATACACACAGCTCTGTGAAATGATGTTCATCTTAGAATAGCCTAACTCCTTTGAAAGTGAACTTAGCAACTTCTCTATAGCGTATCACTCAAAATTTTGTCAAAGAACCACTAGATAGGCCTATGGCCTTGAGCAGATCACCTAGGAATGTCCTATCCCTTTGTCTGCATAGCTTAATAAGAATCTATAAGTTCCTGGGTGGCAGTGGTGCATGTCTTTAATCACAGCACTTTGGAGGTAGAGGCAGGTGGATCTCTGTGAGTTTGAGGCCAGCCTGGTCTACAGAGTGAGATCCAGGACAAGGCACCAAAAACAACACAGAGAAACCCTGTCTCGAAAAACAAAACAAAACAAAAACAACAAAAAAGAATCTATAAGTTATACAGATGCACACAGGGAAAGAAAGAATCTTAAACCATTGCCTTTAACAGGAAAACACACCAGTTAGTGCTTTATTTTTGTTATTCTGAGGTTGACTTTCATTTCCAGAAAACTTGAGACAAAGACTTACTAACCTTTGAGGAGCTAAATATTATGACTTTACTATTAAGGACCTCTAATCAACTCATCTGTGTACACTCTCATTTATTTAACAAATCTTTATCAGTACTGTGTTCCAGGTATCATGCTAGGTGATAAGCATAAATAAATAAGTATGTAGCCCTGAGTGAAGTTGGAAGTCTCAAACAGTGGCTGCATATTATCCTTAAACACATACTGAATGGATAGACAACAATATAACTACCAAGAAAATGATAGCATACAAATATTAGATATTGGTTTTAAAAACCACAGTCTGCACTTACATCTCCATCCATGCCACCAACCTTCCCATGTCTATGGTATGGCATTGGGTATAGGGAGAATACAGAGATGGATCAAGACCAGTTCTTGTCTTCAAGGAAGGTAGACAGTAGGAACACAATGTGATACAATCCAGGTAGGCATAAGATGCTTCAGAAGGAAGGATAAAATAGAAAGGATGGTTAATGTTCCCAAAGGAGTCAAGAGGATCAATAGTATATGACGACTGTGTAAGAGTTCACTAGAATTTAAACAGTAGGAATCAACATGTTATCATAAGATAGTATTCAACAATATAGTCTAACAAATGACTACTCTGAGTACATTAGCTTATTTTTTTTCCTGGCCTTGGATACTTGTTTCTACTGAGCTGAAGGATGTTGGTACTGCATGAGGAAGAAGAGATGTCAAAATTGTGTAGAAAGCAGTATTTCTAAGTCTAAGAGTCAGGTCCCTGGTAGAGTCTGACACAAACATTTTAGTACTGAATGTATATATATGAGTAGGGCAGACATCTTGAAAAATGTTATTAGTAACACAATACTTGGAAAAATAAACTATTCTTTTGCGTTACTTTTAAAATCTGAGTTATGACATCTTGTGTGGCTTTCATTGGGAGGTAGTTTTTTTTAGTTAGTAGATCTTTTTATAAGCCTGAAAAAAAATCTCTAAGGAGAGAAAACAGATGATTGCAGCTCTACATCCAGATTATTCTACAATGCTTAGGCAATCATTAAATAGTCACAAATCTATTCACTCATTCAGCATTTCCACCATATCTGTTCTATGCCCAGCTACACAGAGGAAACTCAGGAAGGAAAGGGGAAAATGGCTAGCTAAAATTGCCTAGATGAGCAAGGAACAGCATGGCCCCTTGAAGAGACTTCAAAGGACAGTCATGACAGCTTAGTTCAAAGATGAAAACAGGTTGGTATTGAAAGAGAGAGGGGAGGCTGAAGAAAGAAGCTTTACAGAGGAAGTATATTTGAATTGAATTAGGGAGAGCAAGCAATCAGATCATAGGAAAGACTTGTTTCAGGCACAAAGAAGAGTATATGTTAATATCAAAAGAAGATCAGAGAAAGACAGGGAAACATAATGTGGAGAGAAATTAAGAAAGGTCTCCTACGCCGTCCTATTTGGTTTGGCCTCTTTCTACCTATACAAAGATATTTGAAGTAGTAGAATAGCACGATTAGCTTTCATTTTAGAACTAATACACAGGCGACAATGTGGCAGATATCTAATTGAAGACAGGATACTTTCATTTCCAGGTAGTAAAAATGGAATAACTTTTGAAGTACTCTATTATAATGATGAGTCAGGGGATAAGAAACACAGGTAATACAGAAAAAGGAAGAGAAGAGACGAGATTCAAGGAGAGATGAGCAGCTGTTTTGGAAATTGACCAACAATAGTTATGATGCTGGGCCTGATGGAGTACAAATATTAAATATTGTTTTAAAAAGAAATCATAGCCTTTTTAATATCCCCATGCCACCAACATCCTGATGCCCAAATGGAATCTGATTAGATATATATTCCTATCCAAGGAGGTGCAAAAGGACATGGGCGGCCTTTTTGTTTTATAGCCATGAGGTTGTGTTGACCATTCTCACCAGAACTGTGTTTCAGTTTTTAGATTTGTGAAATTAGACAGTGGGAAATAAAATACTGAATTTGGTATGATGATAACACATGCGATTACGCTAGATTACACTAGCATTTCTCTGCATAGCAGTCACTGGTCTATCAGCAATAACTGTACTCTTAAGAATAACAAATCGTTCTCAAGTTTTTGGCCATCACTTTTAAAGAGCTTTAAAGAAAATGCATCTAAATTTGCATATAGGCTCTTCCAAGAAAGACAAAAATTCTAGAAAGACACAAACAGCGATCAAATGCACAGCGATAGGAAGACAAAAACAGTGACACATTGGAAATCTCAGTAAATGTCAATCTAGAAATGTCTATGGAGAAGCAAGACCAATAAACGTTTAAGCATCTTGCTCTTGAAATCACAAGTAAGAACAAGTTGAAGTAACTGTAATTTGTGGTAGAAAAAAGATATCTTTAGCTATATGTCTTCTCAGTAAAGATAACATTAAAACAATAACAATGGAAGCATAGTTGTTGTGATACATTGGTTTTGGCTTGAGGAATTATTCCGAGAACAACTGGACCTATGGACTCAAGTTTTTTTTTTTTTTTTTGGTTTTTTAAGACAGGTTTTCTCTGTGTAGTTTTGGTGCCCGTCCTGGATCTCACTCTGTAGACCAGGCTGGCCTCAAACACACAGAGATCCACCTGGCTCTGCCTCCCAAGTGCTGGGATTAAAGGCGTGCACCACCACCGCCCGGCTTGGACTCAAGATTTTATCTTGGATGCCGTCAATATGAAGGAATTTGTAACTGCCCAGAAAGTGTATAGAATAAAAGAAAAAAGAAGACATCTGGGAAGCATCAATGTTGAGTATCTGGAAGAGGAAGAGGAACCAGGGATCACAGAGAAAAGTCAGAGAGGTGAATTGTGTGAGGCCATAGAAATCAAGACAAAGAATGCTTCAAGTTAAATGTATTGATCATGATACAAAGTTACAGACAGGTCAGAAATGTTCCTTTCTGTACTCTAGTTTTTCTACAGAGTCGATCTAGCTTGCTGTCTTGTTATTTTCACATTAGAAGCAAAATGCTCAAGTGCTACCACAGGTCTATGAATACATTTAGACATATTTTGAGAATTCTAACACTCTACAGTTTGTTGCAACTGGAACAACATGAAAGAAACCATATATTATACCTCAGGAAGTATTCTTCTTGGTGGTAGATATTACCAATGTAGCTATTAATACTCTGCCCTGTTCTGAAGAATAGTATAATGAAGCCACACTGATTGCAGTCTTGCATTATGCTGGGCATTGTGTAAGATACACAGTGGGTTTCAGCTAACAGATAAACCATGGCTCACATTTAGATATTTTTTTTCCATATGAAGGAATAGTTTCTGTTTAAGTAGCTCCCATTTGGTAACTCTAGCTCCATACTACTTTTCCATGTGAAAATGCAACTATCTATTCTGGCCTGGAGCCAGCTCAGCCTACACTGCTGGTAGTGATCTGTACATTGCTTGGCTCCTCTGCAGCTCCTTCTTTATCAGAAGCGTGTGATGATCCAATATTCTGCATGTGGACTGTGCTTCAAAATAATCAAAGATACCCTACTAATATACTGTTTACCATTACTGCTGCATAATCCACAAATTATAAATACAATTACCATTTTTTCCTGAGATCTTATCATATCCTAGGTATTCTGCTAAAAGTTATTCATATACAAGTTCACATAACTTGCATCTATGAGGTTTTAGTGTTATTTCTATCTCAAAAATGAAGAAATTGACATTTAGAACATTAAGTCTCTTGTCCAAGGTCATAGATTTGGTAAACTAAAGATAAAGACTTTACAACCTCCTCTCTGTGTGACTCTGAAGCCTATGTTCTGGTTTTTATTTTGTGTTCTCTTTTGCATGTACTGGAGGATCAACCCAGGGATTCATGAACACTAAGCAAGCATCCTACCACTGAGTTATGTCTCAAGTCCGTATGTTCTTATTTATACCTTCTTACCCACATAAAGCTTCAATTGGTTTGGTTATTCTCGGCTAATCACTCACTTTGCTTGGTCATGAATGTCCTTACAGTTTCAAAGTAAGTAAACTGTGCTTCCACTGTGGTATTTGAGACCAAACCTTAGAAAAGAGAAAAACCTCTATGCACAAAGGAGACATTCAACATTAGAGTCATGAGCAGAAGTGTGCTGACTAGCAGCCCTACTGCATTATGGGTTTCTTCTACATTCCCTGGTCACTTTCCGTAACAGCATATGAAGGTACCATCATTGCGGGCTTGACAGATTTCTAGGAAGCTTTATCACTGTATCATATGTACGTGAATGAGAAACACTGATGAAGTGGCATGATAAACATACCCTAGTGGTACAGGAATTGAGGAAACTAAAGGGTAGTCATGTCTGTTCAATTGTCTCCTTGAGTAGGCATAACACTGACAGCTGGCTTTTGGTTAAATGCAAATAAAAGATTCAAAGTATGTCAGGTAAGCCCTGTGAACATCAGTATGGCTGCAAAGGCTTTGGCTCCACACCATTTTTCTGCTGTCTGGGAGCTCTCTCTCTCTCTTTGATGGTGCCTCTAAAAGGCAGTAGAGAGATAATAATAGGATTTATCACCTGTACGTTTACTATTGGGCAGACATTGAACTGTTTCCTTTAAGTATCTCATTTCATCCTCATAAGAAATCCATTTTACAGATAAAGACACTGAGTCTTAGGAGGGGAGTTAGTACTCAATCTAGGTTACACAGCTAGAAAGTGGCTAAACAAGGATTCAAATGCTTGTCTTACTGGCTCCCAAGCTGGTGCTCCTAATGCCTTTATCATAATAGAGAAACAGATTATAAAGATTTTGAGGCATAAACTATCATGTAAGCTCTGGAGAGTCAATCTTGTCACTTAGTAATTCTCCTTAGATTGATGTGAATCCAGACTGGTACATAGTTTTCCTTCTTAAAACTTCAGCTCACCCCATAAATTGTATAAATTGCCTATGGGGAGTTTCTGGTACCAACAATAAACTATCAAATATAAAATTGCCAGACTGTTTCTCAAAAGCTGTCTCCAAAAGGAGGTGGTGGCTTAATCTTAAGTACAATGTTCTCATTAAGGTTTGTAGTTCTTTCTCTACCTTAGGCCCAGTGACACAGGACTCTGTTACACAATCTTCTGGAAAGTTGACACAGCCCAGTGTTGAGCAAGAGGTCTATGAGAAAGTTTACTTTGGCAAGTGGCTTCCTTGAAACCTTTCTGCAGTTCCCAACCATTGCTGGGCCTTCAAGTCCTTTGCAGTCCTTTGCAGTCTGAAGACCACTAGATGGAACAATAAAGATGCCTCTGATGCAAGCTTCAAGACTGCTCTTTTTATAACTGTTTCATGGACTTCATCTTTTCCCATACAAAAGAAAAAATAACTCAAAGGCACAGTATGTGTCTTTCACCCATTTAAATCTCTCTCTGGGCCTGACACCATGTAGATCCTCTGATCTGGTATGTCATAAGAATTCTAAGATGAGGAAGATGGAGAGACTAGATCTGTCAAGACAACATGCTACTGCCTACCTTCTCCTTTCAGTTCCTTAATTGGGGCACAGAAGTAGTTCCTCTAGGCCTAGCCTCCTGCCAGTAGGAATTTTTAAAAAGTACTATGATAGAGTTACTGCTATCAAAGACATTTTCAACCTAATGTTGGAATCAGAGGGTACAATGATATTCCCAAATGAAGGCACTTCTTCATGGCCTGCCAAAGACACAGTATTGTACACTCATTCATGTTCTACACCACATCACGTGGTGATACAGACATTATTTCACACTCACTTGTGTCCTACATCACATCACGTGGTGATACAGACATTGTTTCACACTCACTTGTGCTCCAGAAGGACTCGGGCAGAGAAAGCCATGCACTAGAAAGGTTGCTTTTGTGTTTGTAAATGTCTAGATCCAAGTTCATATTTGGTTCACTCCTGGGCTTGTGCTTCTTCTGACTCACTTGTAGGAAAATCTGCAGTCTGTCTGGAGTGCAAGGAACTTCCATCAGCTTATCTTTACCTACGCCTACAGAGAAATCTCCTCTGGGGACTTGTTAGTAACAGCTGTTGAAATTTCAGTAGGGTCTGCATATGTGTGTGCACACTCACAGTAGAGATGGATTTTACCATCCAGCTAGCTCATTAACCTTGTCTCTCCCTTTCTTCCTTTATTTAATGAAGCAGAGGTTGGGTTTATTAAAAAGTATTTTTACCATACATTTTAAGCACAGAGTTAATAAAAAGAGGGGTGCTCAGGGAAATAAGGCCTACTCCTGAGTGTAGGTATGGGCTTCAAAAGAGAAAACCATCTCTTCGCCTTTGTTGAATGTCATGTTCTGGGTTAACAGAGTATCAATGTGTGTGGGTAGATAAGAGATGCCTAAGTGTAGTAGATCTTCCCTTTCCGTGTATATAACCAAAAAGTAATTTTATGTCATAAACATAAAACCATAGATGTGCTATTATTCATGGCATAGCCTTAAGGAAACAGGTTCTTCTCTTACCCTCCTCCGAGGAGAGAAATGAGATAACAAGTTAAGGCATGAACTACTAGGAAACAATCACACCATACAAAGCTCACACTGCCACATGGGATTAGTTAATGTCCTCTTAGAGTATACATCATTGAGAAAGTGTGCATCTACAAAAATGTCAGTTTGTGAACACATATAAGACTTTTAGAAAATATATATGGAGTTACATACATATTTTTAGTGTATCAATGTGGATAGATGTAAGTCAATGTGCTTATCTTGGAGAGGGAGCATAGGTCAGTACCAATATGAAGATGTATGTTGTCAATGTACCCATGTAAGAAGTTGAAGGCATGAGGGTAGTTTACAGAAGAGTATGTGACTTCTCAGGCATATGGGTCAACATGAGTAAGTGTTCAATCAATGTAAGTGAGAATGTGTTAGGATGAATACATGAATGAGTGTATATGTCAGTAATTGTCTGTTAGGTGTGGTGTTCGCAACCACTTGTGTGAGTATATATATATGCACCTATGTGAATTTGACTACTGCAAAATAAATTATTTATGCCATTGTGATATATACCAGTAAACTGTATATTAGTGACTATAAACACAGTACATGGCACTACATGAACACTGGTATAAATGTATGTAATAATGTGAGTGAGGATATATCCATGAGACTAGTAGAGTAAGGATGTATACAAATACCAGTGTGTGGTAAGTATAATAGTGTTTGTGTTAAAATGTGTGATGGTATGAATTGGGATTGTTATGTAAGAGGTATACATGTAAGAACATAAGGGAGGGTTATTATGTGCCCATCAGAATGAATGGGAATGTATAATCTGGAGTATGTGGTTCTGAAAGTGAGAGTGAAGATTTGAAAATACATGAGTGTAAGTATGTGAGCATGGCTGTGCATTAAGTGTGGCTGTATTTATGAATTTTGTATGAATAATGAATGAGAATATGTAGGTACTAATGTGTGTCCATGTGAACATATTTGTACATAAATGACTGTGTAAAAGGAAAAGTGATAGCATCAAGTGAAAATGGCTTGTGTTTGTGAAAATGAATGTGTCTGAAGGTATAGAGTTGGATGACTAGATGTCAGTGTGAAAAGAGAGTGCAAGAGTGTCAATGTGTGTCTAAATATCTGCCTCCATGCCTAAGTATGATTCTCTACGAATATGACGAGTGAAGGTGGATGGCTTCAGTGCTGTGCGTGTGAGTAAAAGTATAACTCTCAGCAAAATAGTGCAGGAGTGTGTAATAGCTCACAAATATACAAGGGTAAGTGGGGGAGATATTGTTCGTATTGCTATCATCTATACGTATGAATTATATGAGTATGTGTGTACACCTCTGTGTCACTGAGTTGTGGGTGACTGTGAGGGAAAATGATAATATCAGTGCAAACCTGCCAGACCTTATGAAACTGATGTGTTGTATATGTCTGTGACTATGAAAAGAAGTTTGAGTTGAGCAAGGGGAAAAATAGGGGATGCCTGGGCACAGAGTGTTTCATTATATAGGTGTGTTAGTGGGTAAGGGTGATTACGTCCTCTATAATATAAGTAGATATGAAAGTGTGTGAAAATGTTAAGAGGAGTACAAAGGCATGAGTAGGTGACAGCATTTGAGTGGGGTATAAAGTGTATGTGTATGATAACAAAAATATGAATATATGAGTATGGGTATTCAGCTGTGTGTAGTCGATTTAAAATATGATTATATGTGAGAGTGAGGAGGTGAGAATGATAAGTGAGGGTGAGCCTGGGGGAGACTGGGTGAATACTGAATAACACTGGAGGCTAGGAAACTCTTCAGGAAATGTCTGTCCTCTCCAAATGGCAGTGTTGTTCTAGTTCTAGACACATTACTGAGCCCCTCCAAACCGCTATATTGGCACTGATAAAAATAACTAACTTGAACTAGTATCACTTGTAGATTCAGAAACAAGCATGAACTAGTTGAGAAAACACCTATTTTGCAGTGTTAATGTTATAACAAATGGTATCATCTAATTAAAGTGCCAAGCTCAGAGTTGGTAACAGTAAGTAGGTAATATATAAAATTTATTATTGTAGCTATCACAGAAAACCCAGGAGAGATCCCCAGGCACACTTCTTATTTTTGTCCGTTCTAGTTACCTTCTGTCAGTCAGAGTCTATAGAGGATCTCAGACCAGACCATCTCCAGAAAGGTGAATACATCAGTATCAGCAAGGCTGTAATTTCATACCTCCAATTCGACAGCCGAAACTCTGCTGCTTCCCTTTCATGAGAAGGCATCACACAAACACCTGCTGCTGAGATGCAGTTTTGCCATCTTCTAGGCCCAAGGCTCAGAATGAAAGAGAATTGGGTTGCATATTCTTTATCTTGTTGAAATTCTTCGGGTGGGGGTGTTGACTTGTGCCATGTGGGAGACGCCTAGGCAGCTGACAAAGAGGCAGACAGTGAACCAGACAGACTCAGGGACAGCAAGTCATAAATAGGCAGCAAGGCTGCAGGGTAGAGTATAGAAGGTCAGATGGAAAAGGCACCGGAGGAAGCTCCTGTGACTGCCTGAGAGGCAGACAGAGAGAAGGGCAGATGCCAGGCAGGCGCAGAGGAAGGGAGACAGGCCCACTGTGCAAAGCTGCTGGGGAACCATTGGTCACTTGTAAAGACCTGTAAGACTAAAGTCCTGCCCTTGACAATCTAGTTTATCTGATCAGAGAAATGCTCCAGAAATTCTTCAAGAATGACTTATGATGAGAGAAAAGCAAGCATGCTACAGACTCATGCTGGAGAGCTGGGGGAGGGAGTCTGCCTTTGCCACCTTGTTAGGTGGGAAGGTAGAGAGAAGGTTCCACAAGATTTTAGCTGAGCTTGCCAGTCCCAGAAGCAAGGAAGAGTGGGTTGGGAATACATTTGAATATGAAGACAAAATTAAGATTATGGGGCAGTGGAAAGCACAGAAACTGATTGGAGGATTTGTGACATGTGGCTGAAATGCCACTTAGATATCAGAAAAGAAGAAAAAGAAATGACAGCTTGATGGGAAGCATTTTCTGTGTCATGCTGATGCTCTGAGATGGTGCTTGACATTTGCAAAGGACTTGGCAATGACTCTTATGTTGTTTCTCCTCCCCACCTCAAAATGTAGGTCAAGGCTGTCATTTCAATATTCGAGATGGAGGAACCAAGAGACAAAGGACAGCTATAAGAGACTGAACACCCCAGAAAGTAGAGTTATTTCCGAGGCCTAACTGGTGGGACCTGAGCTCAGAGGAGAAGGCAATATTTATTGGGATTTCAAATATCCCTAACTCCATGCCCTGAAATCCTTTACTCCCCTCCCACAGCCACCACTGCAGGATGTCAACACAGGTAAGTGTTGCTCATGAGAAGGGGCTAGGTTGGCTTCAGCTCTGACTCAGTGCTGTGTACACCGGCTGCCACAAGATACAAGGATCCAGTTGGCTGCTCTTTCTTTGGGGAGCCTGTCAAGAAAAGCATTGTCAGGGAGATGGAATCCTTTCTACACCTGCTACTATTCCCTCATCCTAGCCCCCATATGTTATACACACACACACACACACACACACACACACACACACACACACACACA
>CABHPH010082255.1:0-10791 GCA_902168325.1 Peromyscus nudipes | reverse complement strand
CACAAGGCATATATAGGTAGGCAAAAGGGGTTGCAAGCAGGAAGGGACTTAATTATGGGGGTTGCAAGCAGGAAGGGACTTAACTATGGGAGTTGCAAGCAGGAAGGGACTTAATTATAGGCTGTTCGGCCAGCAGGGAATGTTACTCTGGGAGTTATCTCTCTACTCTTATCTATCTGCCTAATTGCCTAACTGCAGCTCATTCACCTGATATCTGAGGTATCTGTGGGAAGAGGTTCTGGTGCTATGGAGACTTAAGCAAAGCCTAGATCTAAGAAAAGGGGAGAGAAGCCCAAATATGGCAGCATGTGTGTTAAGTGTCGCTTAGGCTTATGGCTCCCATCTTTGTTTCATGATTTCTGCTTGAAAGAGCCCTGTCTTAGAGTCTCCCTGACTTTCCTGTGTGTGTGTGTGTGTGTGTGTGTGTGTGTGCATCCAGTGTGTACACTCCCATTGCATGAGCTGTAAATGCTTTTTCAGGTCTAGAGGCCTGCATCTTAGTCATGAAGAATTCACACTATAATTCATGCTGCCATTTTGGCGATTCATTATTTTCAGTCTTGAAAGCTGCTTTGGAGTCTTTAAGAAATCCCACTTTAATGAATGAAGATATTCTTCCATGTACTCTTCCAAGAGTCTAAGAGATTTTCCTTTTGAAATGAAATCTCATAGCCCACATCTGGAGTTTGTTCTGAGGTAGGGTGTCATTGCTCTAATTTATCACCATTTCATTATGGGAAGCACCTAACTGCGGACTCCTCTCCCTTCCTATGGGACATGCCTTTGCTGCTGCACAGAACTATGTCCTTCTTTCCGGGGACTTTGTTCACTGGTGTGCTTGCCTGTCCCCACATCATCCTCATGCTGCTTGCTGTAGCTTTACTAACGAAGTTAATTAATGTAACTGGTAAGTGAGTCTGGTGATCTTATCTGGAAACCTCAACATTTTCCGTTAGCTCTCCAAGCAGCGCGTGTCAGTGAGCACGTTAAAAACTCCAGCTAACATGTGTGTCAGCATAACCTTCTTGGCCATTTTGAAGTACTCAATCCAATGCTTTGCTGTGCTCATAACATTTACAGCTGTCATCACAACCCGATTCCAGAATGATTTCATTAACACAAAAAAGTAGCCTTATGTCCTTAAGCAATTACTGCCTGTGTCCTCCTTTCCTTGTCTGTAGAAACCACTGTCTGCTTCCTCTCTGGGTGGATTAGCTTATTTTCCACATCACATACAAGGGCAATCACATCATAGCCGCCACCTTTGTCTGGTACTTTTATTTTTTATTTTTTATCGTGGGGATTGAACCCCATGTGCAAAGGCTAGGCAAAGGCTTTCATCACTGAGCTACCTGCCTCTATCTATCTGTCTGTCTGTCTATATATCTATCTATATCTATGTCAGAGAGAGAGAGAGACAGACAGAGACAGAGACAGAGAGACAGAGAGGAGGAGGAGGAGGAGGAGCAGGAGGAGGAGGAGGAGGAGGAGGAGGAGGAGGAGGAGGAGGAGGAGGAAGAAGAAGAAGAAGAAGAAGAAGAAGAAGAAGAAGAAGAAGAAGAAGAAGAAGAAGAAGAAGAAGAAGAATTTTCTTTTGAGACAACTATATAGTTCAGGCTGGCAAGGAGCATGTGATCCTATCATCTTCCTGCCTCAGCTTTTTCAGTGTCTGGGATTCTAGGCTATGCCTCCACATTTGGTTGGTCCATTATAAATGTTCTGAGCTTCATTGATGACAGCACATATCAGCACTGTACATCAAATTACATTTCTTCACTAAGCTGTACCATACAGGACTTATTCTGTCATTGGCTGATGAACATTTTGGTTGTTCAATGCTTTGGCTGTGGTGAACAATGCTATATTAAACATATAGAAAATAATTTTAATTTGAATATAGGTTTTTAATTCTCTTCAGAGTATGATTGCTAAGTCATATGATAATCTCTGTTGAGCTTTTCAAGTAGCCATAAAACTGCTTTGCACATTACTGTCCTACTTCATCCCCCTCTGTCTTTGTCTCTCTCTTCGCCATTGCAGTGACGACTAGACGAATCTCATTTTGTTTTTGTTTGTACCTCCCTAGTTAGTGGACCCTTCTACATCTTCAGGAACTTTCTACTAAAGGAATTTGTCCTTATAAAGCTGGGCTCTGTCCTTCTCTCATTGCAAATCTCATTGACTTTCTTATTGATTCTCTCTCTCTCTCTCTCTCTCTCTCTCTCTCTCTCTGAGAGAGATATAGATTTTCTTTCTTTCTTCTTCTTTTTTAAATACAATACATGTCAGTGAGGAGATGTGGGGTTTTTTTGGGGGGGGGTTCCACACCTTATGGCATCTTCTCGCTTCTGTGCATCGCTCTTGGTTTGTGTTCAACAGCAGCAGGCTGGTCTTGATTTGGTGTTGCCCTCACAAAGGGACAGCCTTTAGCCTTTTGCCACCAACTCTGACACAGCTGGACTCTGTCTACTCTATTAAGAAAGGTTTATTCCTACTTTTTCAGTTTTTTTTCATGCAAATGTAAAGATTTAAATAATTTTTCCACTGAGGTGGTACATTTTTCTTTACTTCTATTAATAATTAATAAACTTCGATAGTGTATTAATTAAGTAATTTGTAAATCTCTCTTGGCTATCAAGGTGATTAATCTTTTGTCAATTTAGATAGGTCACAGTACTCAGATATGTAGTTTATATTTAAACCAATAGGTTTTGAATAAAGCAGATTACCCTCCATAGTGTGAATGGCCCTTGTCCAATCAGGTGAAATCCACAGAGGAAACAGACTAAACTGAGGCAACATCCCACAATTATATGAGCTAACAACTCAAATCTTTTGTGCATATACTCACATCCCATCACCTTTATGTCTCTGAAAGTGCTAATTAATGTCTCTAAGCTCTGGGTTCAATGTCAGCATTTTGTTGAGCATATGGGCATGCCATATTCATAAGGGGTATTAATCTTTAGTTTTCTTGTGTTCCTTTTTTGCCTGTGGTGTCAGGAAATTATGGAAAAACAGTATGAGCAAGTCTCTTCATTTATTACTTTAGAACAGCTTGATAAGGGTTGGGGTTTATTCTTCTTGACATATTTGGCAGAATGCACCAATGAATCCATATTGTCCTGAATTGTAATCAATTAAATTGTTTTTGCATGTGTATGTTATGCATTCATATGTGTAGGCATGTTCACATGCCTCTGGAGGCCTAAGGCTCATGTCAGGAATCTTCTTTGATCATTTACCATCTTATTCACTGAGGCAGGGTCTTGAAACTGAAACTAGAGCTTTTGGATCCAGCCAGTGCGGCTCGCTGGCTTGTGATGGGATTCCCCTGTCTCTGCGTTCTGACTGTTGGAATCACAGGCAGGCCACCACACCGACTTGACATTTTCATGAGTGTTGGGATTTGAACTCTGACCTTGAAGCTTGCACAACAAGTGGTTTATTCACTGTGCCTCTCCCCAGCCCTGGAGTTCATTTTATTAGGTTTTTAAAAATTCTTTAATTTTTAAAATTTTAAAATTTAAAGAATTAAAGGTTCACTGGGGTTAATTTTTAATGTTTTTTTTTCTTAAGTCAATTTTGATAGATTGTATAGTTTTGTAAGGTGTTTATTTCTTAGTTGCCCAACTTTTGACGTATGCATTTTAATTGAATGTTTAATTTATTTCTGTAAGGTCTTTGATCATGTCAACATTTCATTCCTGGTTTAATAAGATAAGTCTTCACTCTCTTCTGACTATTTAGTCGATTTTCTTCAGGAAACCAACTTTTGTTTTCATCTATCTTTGGTAATGGTTTGAAGCTGTCTATTTTGTGAATGATTATTCAAGCCTTTTTTGTTTTTGTTTTTGTTTTTTTCAAGTTTCAAGAGTTTCTCTGTATAACAGCTCTGTCTGTCCTGGAACTCACTTTTTCGACCAGGTTGGCCTCAGAGTCACTGAGATCCACCTGCCTCTACCACCTGAGTGCTGGAATTAAAGGCATGTGCCACCATTCCTGGCTGATTATTCAAGCTTTTTGGGTGTATGCTTGCCCATCTGTCTGTCCGTCTGTCCGTCCGTCTGCCCACCCATCCATCCATCCATCCATCCATCCATCCATCCATCCATCCATCCATCCATCCATCTATCTGTCTATCTAGAGAGTTTCTCACTTAACCTGAGTTTTCATCAATTTGACTAGTACTGGACAGCAAGCTCACATGATCCACTTGTCTCTGTTCCTTGCCCCAGCATTGAGATTACAGATGTGTTCTGTTGTGCCCAGATTTGCACAGTTACGGAAGTCTGAATTCAAGTCCTTGTGTGTGTGTGTGTGTGTGTCTGTGTGTCTGTGTGTGTGTGTGTGTGTGTGTGTGTGTGTACACGCATGTGCATGGGTGTATGACAAGTGTTTCACCCCTGAGCCATCCCTCCAGCCCTTTCTTTAATGCTTGTTCATTTGTTCCTTTTTCTGTACTTGGGTTTGGTTTCATATACTTCTCTACACTCTCAAGAAGAATGGCGAGGATGGTAATTTCTTAATGCATAGTCTCGAGTCTTGACTGCAGTGCACTTTGTGAACATCTTGTATTTTCTTTTATGATAGTTTAGAGGTAGAGTTCTTATTTTGATATCCTTAGAATACTTCAGATTGCATTCAGGGGTTTGAATTCCATTTAATACAACTAATGCAATAGAGTTAATTCCTCAACTGAGGTCCCCTCTTCTCAAGTGACTCTAGTTTATGTCAAGTTGATGAGAACTCATCAGTACACAAGTCAACCTACCAGGCAACCAACCAACCAACTAACTAACCATGTTTTCCATCTTTGCAGAGGAACTCTGTACACACTGGGACTGTACAATTCAGCCAAAGTACACACACACACACACACACACACACACATACACACACACACACACAGTCTGCTTTTTCAGTCCGAAGGTCAACAGTGATGCAAGGTTAGAACCATCTCTGTCTTCCTCAAACTTACATACATCTCTTTAAGTGCATATGGCCTTCCAGATTCTCAGAAATAAGCCAGCTTTCCAATGACTTTACTCCCCCACACATGTATTCTCTGGATTTTCCTCTGAAAACTGCACTCCATTGTCAATTTTTTCAATGTTTAGTCATTACTTTCTACAACAACAAAAACATATGTAAGTGGTTTTTTTGTTTGCTTGTTTCTGTTTTAAAAAATATCTCCAAGGTGACCTCAGGTGGTGACTTTCAAACTGAGGGAATTCTGAGTTAGTCAGGAAAATCCTACATTTTTGGCCAATTTTCCCACAGTCCACCAAACATGTCTGAAAAATCATGCAATTCTTTTTGTTACCCATTCTAATATATGAAGTAATAGGAAAGCAGGTGTGATTTTCAAGGCTCCTGCTATAGTCTAGGATGGTGTGTTTGGGAGGTTGTGGGATGGTGTGGGGACATGGTGTGTGTGGATGGTGTGTTTGCGGATGGTGTGTTCGGGGATGGTGTGGGGACATGGTGTGTGTGGATGGTGTGTGGGGATGGTGTGTTCAGGGATGGTGTGGGGGCATGGTGTGTGGGACAGTGTGTTGGGAGGGGGGGGGGGGGATGGTGTGGAGACAGTGTGAAGATGGGACTGGGGAAAGTTAAACCCATACAAAGTTCCCTGTTTTTGCTAAAGCAAAGTTATTATTTTTTAAAAAAAGTCTGTTTCTGTTTTTGAAGCTCTTGGTTGATTTCCAAGTTACTAAAGTTTGATTCCTACAGTTTGCCAGTACTTGTGTTTCTATCAAGAAAGCCAAGATTCCTTATCTGCCAATTTGACTGCCATCACTCAGAAACTCTCCTGAACTTTCTAAATGAATATGAATGTCATCTTAGAATAGATCAGTTTCCAGGTCTTTGCTTTTCAAATTGTTTTACTGCAGTTGCTAGCAACTGAATGTGATGACAGAGACGAGCTGTGATACTTCAGATTTAAGGGAATGGCTGTGGTTTGGGTGTGGTTTGTGTCCCCAAAGGGACGTGTGCAAGAGGCTTGGTCTCCAGTTAATGATAGCAATAGGAACGGACCTTAAAGAACGTGGGTCATCTAAGTAGTTGTGTTTTGGGCTGAAAGGGGGCCCAGTGGTGAAGTATAACAGGAGCTCTTTCAGAAGACCTGAATTCAGTTCCCAACACACACCTTAAGTGGCTCTCAACTGCTTGTAACTTCAGCTCCAGGGGACCTGGTGCCATCTTTAGGCACTTGCACATGTGTGGTATGTGCACACAGACATACGCACAATCTCATGAACAGTTTCTAAAAACTGTGTTTATACCATAGATTGCTGCTCCCACAGCTTTGGTCAGAGAAATTCTTTTTTTTTTTTTTTTCTTTTTGCAGGAGGCAGCAGCAGCTGTTGAAATATCAAATGCTTAAGCATATATGGAACTTCTATAGTACCTCTTCCAGCGATCAGAGAACATGGTGGAAGATAGGGAAGAAAGAACTTAAGAATTCAATGAGATGGAGCATTGTCTTTGGAACAGGACATCTCTGTTGTACTCTTGCTTCTGCAGATGAGACAACAGGAGACCTGGGCAAGACTGGGCCTGTTAAACATCCTGTCCTGGGGAGGGGGTAGGGAGAAGGGCTTACTATTTTCCATAATGCTTCAGTGTTGGAGACACTACACATGTATCTGTCAAATCCACAGAAAGATGCAACTAAGGGGTGGCCCGCAATACAGAGAGGGGCCTAGTGAAGGGCTGTTCAGTTATTTGCCAACATCATCAAAAGTAGAAGTGGCTCATGACTGAAACAAATACTCAGAAGACACCAAGGCAACTGGAAAACCAGGAGCCCTGAAGAAGCATAGGACTGGCGCTGGGCATAGGCTGCTCAGTTTCTCTGTAAAAGAAACTTAAATAACAGCTAATGAACCATGGCAGAGGTGGGACCTGGTGGGAGCTGATTAGATCCTGGGGCAGGTGTGCCCTCCTGACTAGAAGCTTGTTTTAGAGAGACTAAGTCAGCATCCTCAAGACTATCCTGGACCTCAGTAGTTAACATGTCAACTCACTAGTTAATATGAGACATGACAGTTATAAAGCTGGTAAATGCCCCTTCCTCCTTCTTCTCTTACGGGGATGCCTTTTTTTTTTGTACATTCTGGCTGCTGATTTTAGCTTCCATTACTAGCTGAGCTATCCTCTGGCACATTTTGCTCCCCCAGAACTGTGAGTTAAAAAATGGATTTTCCTTATAAATTTCTCAGTCTTAAGTATTTTGTTATAGTAACAAAATGCAGACATAATACAATAATTGACTGTAATGTCATAACAATATTGGTATGTGCTGAACTTTAACTGAAGATTCACCAAGCTAATGAGGTCTCATATACAGTTTATGAAAGCTTTTAATCCTGAGAAACGTGCCATGATGCTGCCATGAAAATGCACTCTAGCCATTGAAACCGTGGCTCTTCCATGGCTGTGTTCACAATCTTAGGGGCTCACATTGATTTTGTTGTCTCAATCTACTTACATTCAAAACTATACTATATTATAAATAAAAATTATAATTATATTTGTATTCAAAACTGCCAATTCTCAGTAGATGTGAGCCACTAGGTTCAGACACTTCAAAGGGGCAGGGTTGCACAACAGTGTGGATCAGGGCCACTTTCATGGGCTGTCTCCTATGTTAGGCCTTAACTTCTCTTTAAGTCTCAGGTTTAACATCCTTTTCTGTATTTATGTATTTTTCCTCAGTTTTTCAGATAGGAAATTTTCTACTGCATTTTTAATATTCCTCTCAAATTGGACACAACTCTGTTTTCTTGTGTCCTTCATTCAGCTGAGGCTATTTTGTAAGCTCTAAATTTCTGATCGTGTATTTTCTTCCCTAAAGTTATCATTTGGATAGTTTGATTGCTTACATTTCTTGTTCCATTTTCTTTAAAAAAATTGCACTAATTTTATTGCAGTTTTGGCCACTCAGCTTTACCATCTGGACATTCATGGGACTTCTCTCTTGCCTCCGACCTCCCCAGCTCTAGGTTGTGGCATCTCATAGTTGAGATTTAGCAGCAGTTTCCAGGATGCGTCTAAAAATCATAAAGTCTTTTTGTGTCAGTATTGGCCAAGTGACTATTCCCGACCTCCTGGACACTTGCTTAGTTAAGTCAACCTGTATCCATGAAGACCACAGTATAACTGACTTCAAGGACTTTAAACAAACAGCCTGCGAATTCCTTAAGTCCACTCTCTGAGGTCAGCTAAATTATGATCATTGTCTTCCTGGACTGCTAAGGGTCTCGTCTAAGACTTGTAAACTTGTGGTTCCCAATCTGTGGGTCGTAACCCATTCATAGGGGTTGCATATAAGATATTTACATTATGATTCATAACAATAGCAAAATCACAGTTATGAAGTTGCAACAAAATAATTTTATGGTTGAGGGTCACCACAACATGAGGGACTGCACTAAAGGGTCACATCACTAGGAAGATTGAGAACCACAGCCTTAGAGGGCTCTGTTAACTCTCCACTTTCAGAAGTCAGAATGTTTTGGTTCCTAGATAGAGAGAGCTAATTGGGCAGACAATGCCAGACTGTCAATAAGGTCGTAGTAGGCACTGCACTATTAATTATGGCAGTCACTGAGTGGCCATGAAGCCTTTAAACATTTATTTACTTATTTACTTATTTACTTATTTATTTATTTATTTGTTTATCTATCTATTTATTTATTTTTATTATCTGCAAATAGACCCTTTTATTCAACATATTCTGATTATTGTTTCCCCTCCCCCAATTCCTCCAAGATTTTCCCCACCTCCCCACCCACTCAAATCCACATTCTTTCTTGTTCTCACATTAGAAAACAAAAAGACATATAAAAAGAAAGAACTTAATGTTCTTAATGGGAGATCTGTAAGGTAATAAAAATAAAAAAGCCCAGAAAAGACATCACGAGGCAAAAATACCTCCTCAAATGCCATTGAGTTTGTTTTGTGTTGGCCGTATACTACTGGGCATGAGGCTTGTCCTCAATAGTGTTTTGAATATCCAGTGAGACTCCACTGAAGAAAACGAGTTTTTCAGTTGCAAGTAGTTATCAATTGGAGATAGCTTCTGTGGTGGGGATGTGGGCTTGTGCCCACTTTCACTCTCAGCAAGGGGACCCCATCTAATGCAGACCTATGTAAGCTCTGTGTACACTTCTACAGTCTCTTTGAGTTCATATGTGCATAGGTCCTGCTGTGTATAGAAGGCCTTGTTTCCTTGGAATCCTCCATCTCCACTGGCTCTTACAATCTTTCCCCTTCTCTTCTGCAGGGTTTCCTGAGCCTTGAGGGGGAGGAAACTGATGGAGATGACTGATTTAGGACAAAGTGTTAAAGGTCTACCACCCTCTGCACTTTGTCCAGCTGCAGGTTGTCTATATTTATTCCCATCTACAAAAGGAGGAAGCTTCTCTGATGACGGTTAAAGAAGACACTGATCTGTGAATATAGCAAAATGTCATTAAGATTCATTTTATTGCTATGTTCCTTTGGCAGGACAGTAGTATTTGATTTTCTCCTAGGTCCCTGGCCTATCTAGTCTTCAGTTCTTGGCCACTGAAGCAGTATAAGGGATGGGTTACATCTCATGGAACAGGCCTTAATGATATTGGTTGGTTACTCCACAAGCTTTGTGCCACTACTGCAGTAGTGCATCTTGCACACAGGTCATCATTGTAGACTGAAGGGTTTGTAGCTGGGTTGGTATTTACCTTTCTCTTCTGGTAGCATGCAGAACACCTTCCAGTTTCCTGACCACAGGACAGTAGGGGTGAAGACTCTAGGAAGGCATCAGATTGACTTCTCTATGTTCAATGAGTTGTGTAATTGTCTTCAGCAATAGGGCCTTGCTGTCAGTTTATGGAGAGCAACCCATAACCTTGTTTATAGGCTGGATTGATTGAAGTTCCCATGAGGCTCCTTTGGTCCACAACTCAATTAGATGTAATCCATTCCCAGAACTGGAGTTTTCATTTGGCAATGAGAGATGTCCAGCTGGGGCTTTGTCTCTACTATTATTTGGAGATTCTCTTTGGATCACTTTCATATATGTACATATTTTAGGAAGCTTCTACTATATTAGGTTTCCATACAGTCCCTCAAATGGCCCTTAGTTTTGTCTGTCCCTCTCCATATTCTTTCCCTCCTCCTTCTTTCCTCCCTCTCCCCATTTGATCCTTCTGTTCCATTCTCTTCCTCCCATAATCCATAACTGACTATCTACACCTAGCCTTTGTGTTTATATGGATTGTAGCCTGCTTATTGGAGACGACAAACAACATCCACAAATAAGTGAATATATATCGTATTTGTCTTTTAGGGTCTGGGTTACCCCACACAGACTGGTTTTTTTTTTTAGTTCCATCCATTTACCTGCAAATTTCAATTTTTAACAGCCAAGTAATATTCCATTATGAAAATGCACTACATTTTCTTTATCCATTCATCCATTGATGAACATTCCCCAGGACTTTTATCATGAAGGGGCTATAATGAGTAAAGCAGCAATGGGTGTGGTTGAGCAAGTGTCTCTGTAGTAGTTGAGGTGTCTTTGAATGTGTGCCCAAGAGTGGTATAACTGGATCTTGAGGTAGATTGATTCCAGTCTTCCTGAGGAACTGCCACACTGATATCCATAGTGGCTGTACAAGTTTGCATTCCCACTAGCAATGGGTTCATTATAGCAGGCTTTCTTTTGGGCCACCAAGCAGGTCCCAAATCATGACATGAAGACTTGTTGTTAGTTATGAATTCCTGGCCTTATCTTAG
>CABHPH010082241.1:0-13440 GCA_902168325.1 Peromyscus nudipes | reverse complement strand
ATGTTGGGAATATGTTGGGGAAAATGGTCAGCATAGTTTACCAACAAAGAAATTCAAGCCAAAGTTATATGCAGATTCCATTTCATCCTTGTTACAGTGGCTATTATTTTAAAATGTAGTGATAAGAAATTCTAACCAAGATATAAGAAAAAGGAACAATTATAAATTATTAGTGAGAATGTCAACTAATACAGGCATTATGAAAATAGAGTATGGCAGTTACTCAATTTTAAAAAAAAGCTCAAAATTGAACCACCCAACAAACCATCTTTGCTATATAAGGGAAAGAATCTAAACATACATAAGAAATGTGTGTACATTCATGTATTGCTCTCCCTCTCCATCCCCCCCTCAAACTTGATCATTTCTATCCCTCATGTTCCCATTCCCCAACCCCTCCCTTCTACCACCCCACCCCCAGTTTACCCAGGAGATCTTATCTATTTCTCCTTCCCAGGGTGATCCATGTATCCCTCTTAGGGTCCTCCTTGTCACCTAGTTTCTCTAGGGCTGTGGATTGTAGCCTGGTTATCCTTTGCTTTACATCTTCTACCCATTTACGTGAGTACATACCATGTTTGTCTTTCTGGGTCTGGGTTACCTCACTCAGGATGATGATTTTTTCTAATTCTATCCATTTTGATGTCATTGTTTTTTTTTTATCACTGAGTAATACTCCATTATGTAAATGTACCACATTTTCTTTGTTCATTCTTTGGTTATGGGACATCTAGGTCATTTCCAGGTTCTGGCTATTACAAATAATGCTGCTATGAACATAGTTAAGCAAGTGTCCTTGTGGTATGATTGAATATCCTTTGGGTATATGCCCAAAAGCGGTATAGCTGAGTCTTGATGTAGATTGATTCCCAATTTTCTGAAAAACTGCCATATTCATTTCCAAAGTGGCTGTACAAGTTTACACTCCCACCAGTAGTGGAGGAATATTCTCCCTACTCCACATCCTCTCCAACATAAGCTGTCATCAGTGTTTTTTATCTTAGCCATTCTGACAGTTATAAAATGATATCTCAAAGTCTTTTTTATTTACATTTTCCTGATGACTAAAGATGTTGAGCAATTCCTTAAATATCTTTTGGCCATTTGAGATTCTTCTGTTGAAAATTCTGTTCACATCTGTACCCCAGTTTTTAATTGGATTATTTGGTATTTTGATGTCTAGTTTCTTGAGTTCTTTATGTATTTTGGAGATCAGCCTTCTGTCAGACGTGGGGTTGGTGAAGAGCTTTTACCATTCTGTGGAATGCCATTTTGTCTTATTGCTTGTGTCCTTTGCCTTACAGAAGCTTTTCAGTTTCAGGTGGTCCCATTTATTAATTGTCGATCTCAGTGGCTGTGGTACTGGTGTTATATTCAGGAAGTCATCTCCTGTGCCAATGCATTCAAGCCTGTTTCCCAGTTTCTCTTCTATCAGGTTCAATGTAACTGAATTTATGTAGAGGTTTTTGGTCCACTTGGACTTGAGTTTTGTGAATGGTGATGGATATGGATCTATTTGCAATCTTCTATGTGCCATCATCCAGTTATCCCCACACTGTTGAAGATGCTCTTTTTTCTATTGTGCAATTCTTTGTCAAAAATCATATTTTTATAGGTGTGTGGATTTATGTCAGGTTCTTCAGTTCTATTCCATTGGTCCACATGCCTGTTTTTATGTCAATACCAAGATGTTTTTATTACTATAGCTCTACAGTAGAGCTTAAGGTCAGGGATGGTGATGCCTCTGGAGGTTCCTTTATTATACAGGATGTTTTGGCTATCCTGGGTTCTTTATTTTTCCATATTAATTTGAGTATTGTTCTTTCAAGATCTGTGAAGAATTGTGTTGGGATTTTGATGGGGATTGCATTGAATTTGTAGATTATTTTTGGTAGGATTGCCATTTCTACTATGTTAATCCAACATATCCAAGAACATGGGAGATCTTTCCATTTTCTAATATCTTCTTCAATTTCTTTCTTCAAAGACTTAAAGTTTTTGTCATACAGGTCTTTTATTTCTTGATTAGAGTTACACCCAAGATATTCTATATTATTTGTGGTTAATGGGTGTGGACACAGACATTTTAAAGACCATTATTAGATAATGCCATTATTGCACGATCATGAATGCAACTTGGCTGAAGGCCACTAATTTCAAGAAAAACCTGGAAATGCTGACATAAGGATAGGCAATAAAAATAAGCAGATATATATCAAAGATATTAGAAAATAAACAATGAAGAAAATACACAGGTAAATATTTCTTGCAAGTATAGATTTTTAAATCCTTACAAAAAAAACAAATTATGTATATGATTCATAAGCAATGTGAAGATAACCTAATCACTCTATTTCCTTTTTGCTAGTAATGTAATGTGAATCATAAGACTTGGGAAAACTTTGCTTACTGTCATAGTTTATGATAAATGGTACATTCAACAAAAATCAAAATGTAAGAAGCACAGATTTAGGTATGAGGAGAGGGATTCATGGCTCCTCAATGTGCTGTCTAGAACACCCAAACTCCTAGAATGTGTATGTATTCAGCAAACCAGAATTTTCTCACACACCATCAATAATCATGTTCATGTACATTTCTGGTGTGTTTCCATGATTAATTAGTTAAGAAGCCCTTGATGATTAGCTCAGTCTGCTACCCTTGCTAAGGCACAGGGTATGTTTTCATATCACAATCCATTTTGTAATTGCAAATTAAAAAAAAATCTTAAAACTTTACAGCCTTGGAGCTGGAAGGCAATTGTCACCAAGCCATACAACCTGGGTTTGTTCCCTGGGATCCTCATGGTAGAAAGAATGATTTGACTCCCAAAAGAACACACATGTACTTGTGCACACACACATGCAGAGAGAGAGAGAGAGAGAGAAGAAGAGGGGAGAGGGGAGAGGGGAGAGGAAGAAAATATCAAAAGCAAAATCTTTGCAGTTATGGAGGCTAGATGATGGTGTCTGATTTCCTGGAGCTGGAGTTACAGTTGGTTTTGAGCTGGAATAGGTCTTCTGGAATAATATGTACTCTTAGCTGCTCAGCCATCTCTCCAGCCGTCTCAGTATTTTCACTCCAAAGATACCAAGTATCTCATAAGGCTTAGTGTCAGAAACCTCAACAAAGATGCAGTTGTATCATATTTAACATAGGCTCACCATTAGGAAGTGATATGACAGGTTGTGAAGAGTAGAAGAAAGTCTCCTTGGTGTTTAGTCAAAATATCACTATTGGGACAAGGGAGGTTGCTCAGTGGTAAAGAGCTTGCCAATCAAGTGTGAGGACCTGAGTCCAAATCCTTACAACCCATGTAAAGCTGGACAAAATGTAGCCAAATGGGAGGTGGAGACAGGAGAAGCTTGAAGATGCTTGTAGGTCAGTTAGCCTCATATAAACAGAGGAGAACAGAGGTTCTGTTTAAAACAAAATGGAAAGTGAGATTCAGCATCTGAGGTTGTATTTGGAGAACTTCACCATGGCAGGTGCCACTCCCCCCGTTCCCCCCCCCCAGCTGTGCCTGTCTACTTCATACCGTGACAATACTGGCTGGACTACCCCTCGAAATCTCTAAGCAAGCCTCCAATTAAATCCTTTCTTCTAAGAGTAGCCTTGGTTATGATGTATCTTTACAACAATAGAAGAGTAATGAAGTAACTGAGCTAGATGCTTACTTCTCTGATAGCAGGAGGCTTTATTCTAGGGGGAAGGGCTCCATTTCTTTCTCAAGTCTACCAAATTCCCCCTATCTTACTATGTTAGTTATTTTGCACTCTTACCCTGCAAGGAAATGTCACGAAACATGACAGAATCCACTAATAAGAGTTTATTAAGATGAAAGGGACAGAGAGTGCCCAGGCCTTGGGGAGGCACGTGTGCAGAGAGGAAGAGGAGACCAGGGAACATGGCGCTGGCTTTTAAGGGCTGGGTGTGCACAGGTCGACATCACTACTCCATGCATGTGCATAGATCACATGGCTACGCTGTGTGCCTATGCAGCCATGCAACGTCATGGATCCTGGTCATGCGAGACACCTTGACCCGGAAATGGCTATCTTGACCTGGAACTGGCTAAGCGGAAGTGTCCAGGTCTGCCGGGCATCCTGATCACGCGAGACGCCTGACCCGGAAATGGCTATCCTGACCTGGAACTGGCTAGGCAGAAGTGTCCGCTGGGCATATGCAAACACGCCCGACCGTGGGGGCGTGTTGTGAACCCTTCAGACTATCCTGTCTCAACATGACTTTATTTTCAAGGACTGTCGCAACTTGGGGAAAACCCACTTGTAAGGTGTGCAGATGAGTAATTCAAAGTTTAGTCAGAATAGATTTCACTATCATAGGGAAAACCATGGGTATAGACTGGAGATGGGAGAGGTGTCTAAGTTCATACAGCACAGAGCATTTCCCTCTGAATTCATCCTGTCTTTACAATGACAGCAGAATAGGGGCTGTGTGCTGTCTCTGAGAGAGGCTGGGTCAAACAGCACATTCCTAGAAAGAGAAAAACTTAAACTTTTGTTACATGCGTATTTTATTTCTCTTGATCTGTTTGGTTGATTTTTTTTTTAAGGTAAAAAGTGAATATTTGGTAAATGTATGTCTGGAATTTCAGGTTAGAAAAATGGCACACCATAGAAGTGTGTTTCATTGCCCTGAGGTGCTTCTCCAGAAAAGAACATATTAATCACTTGTATTTACAAGGATTACAGGGCTTGAGTGAAAAGCACTACCAGCTCTTTGCTTTGGCTTCCAGAGAGTAGGTTTAATCAGAATGTACTTTGTGACAACTGGAAATGTTTGTAAGAGAGAGGCAGTCAGAGATAAAAAATGCTTTTGTGTTCTGCCTGCTGGAGAAAATGATTTGAGTGTCATTTTAAAAAAGATAGGTTGTATTCTAAGACACACATTTTAGGCTTTCCCCAGATTCTGGGACAGAACCAAAACCTCTTGAATTTTCTAGGGTAATGAGAGCATTATAAAACCATTTCAGGCAATATTTGAAATTATGATAATGAGGTAATTCAAGTGCTGCTACTAGATAACTTCAAGATGGACATTGGTGACTACATTATATAATCTGTGTGTGGATTAGAGAACAATTTTTGGGAGTCAGTTACCTATGTGCCCTGGGAATTGAACTGGTTTCTTAAACTTGATGGTTGAGTACTCTTGCTGGCTCAGTTTTTTGTATTTGTTTTTGTTTTAATTTAGGCTGTATTATAAAGTATTTGACACTTTTGTCCTAAGAATATCTTAACATTTTTAAAATTTCGGGGTAATATGTGTCTCTTTGGTTGTTTATCATAAAATGATTTCAAGCAGTGTCTGTAATTATACCTATAAAGTAATTCAAGGTGGCCCTGCTAGATAACTTCAGGATGGAAGTGGTGACTAGACAGACCAATCACAGACTTTGCTGACTCTGGATGAGGGTTTGGGAACTGATCAGAATTGAGCCTCTTTATGGGGGAGCTTTAAAAAAGAACATTTATTTGCAAACATTCACCCCTCTTTCTCTTTCTCTGTCTCTGTCTCTCTGTCTCTCTGTCTCTCTCTCTCGTGTGTGTGTGTGTGTGTGTGTGTCTGTCTGTCTGTCTGTCTGTCTGTCTGCATAAAACAGCATGCATATGTGTTGCTGGATCCTTATGACTCTCACCGGAGAGAGGGTGAGAAGGTGCATCAACGATACAGACACCAGGAGTCAGTTAAGGCAAACAGCAGACTCATTTATTCAATAACAAGGAAGGCCTTATATACCCTCCCAGCACCCAGGCTGTGTCTCAATGCGGAGGCATATCATGGAGGCATTGATTGGGCAGAGCAGGAACTCTAACAGTGATCAGGAACTCTGACAGCACCTGTTGCTAGGCCCTCAGGCAGACTCCAGGTAGGCTCATTAGGAAGTGTGTTATGTGCATGCCTTGGCAACTGGTTTGAGCCAATTTCCTCAACCCTATGGGCCTGTCCTACTACACATATGGAAGTCAGAGGACAGCTTTTGAGTGTTGATTCTCTCCTTCCAGTATGTGGGTTCTAGGGATCAAACTTTAGGTCACCAGGCATGGTGGCAAGCCCCTTTACCTGTTGAACCTCATCACTGCCAACCCAAAGTGGGCTTCTGAAATATTGGTATGAGGGGGAAATATGGTGTTTTGATACCCCAGAATAAAGTTTCCTGGCTCCCCAGGTTTTTCCTAGGCCATTCTGTGCTACATGTGCATAAGTAGAGTGGACTTAGCTTAGGAAAATGTTTAACTTTGTGTGTGTGGTTTTACCATTGTGAATACTGAGCAAAGCAAGGCTGCCTCCTTGAGCTGTTTTCCTTTTATTTCTTTTGTAGAAGTATGCCAATAAATACTAACTTACTTCACCATTTTACAATTTATATTCATATTGGGAGAAGAGTGTGACTTTTTGTTTCTGCTAGAATCTGATTTTGGCTAGAAATGATGAGGTATACAGAAGCAGAATGCTTTTGGAATAAATTATTTCATATTTTTATAGAATATAAAAAATCTAAGGAATTATCATGCATGTGAACAAATAGGGCATGGTCACTTTAGCATATCTTCCAAATCTTAACTTGCTCTATGCTCATAGGTCTCTATAGTTATTTTTGATGGGGGAATTTTGTACATATTATTTTGTATATATCAATAAGATGAGTTTTATTTGGTTTTGAGTCTTGAATTTTGAAAGAGTTAATATTGCCAGGTAGTAGTTGCACATACCTTTAATCCCAGCACTCAGAAGACAGAGACAGGTGGATCTCTGAGTTCAAGGCTTACCTAATCTACAGAATGAGTTCCAGAACAGCCAGGGTTACACAGAGAAATGCTGTTTTGAAAAACAGAAAGCCAACCAACCAAGCAAACAAAAACACCTCAAAACAAAAACTAATATTGTCATTCACACACCATTAGTTCTACGTGGAAAAGGTGTGTGTGTGTGTGTGTGTGTGTGTGTGTGTGTGTGTGTGTGTGTACAGGTGCATGTGATTGTATATGTGTGAGATCTAAAGACAACTTAGGTGCTATTCTTCAAGAGCCATCTATCTTGATTTTGCATCTCCCACTAGACTGAGACTGGCCAAATAGGATAGTCTGTGACTTCCCTGTGAGCTCTAGGGATCTGCCCATCTTTAATTACCTACTGTTGAAATGACAAGAACGTGACACAATGTCTGGCTCTTTAACATAGGTTCTAGGGGAAGAACTTAGGTCCTCATGCTTACCAAGTAAGCACTTTTCCAGCTGAGCTATTTCTCCAGCCCAAAAGTTTATAATTTAATGTGTCCTGTTTCTTTTATGCAAGCTCTGCTGTGGGATGTCCTTCTGTACACTGCGAATATATGTTGCTTTCATTGGTTGATAAATAAATGCTTGTCCACACTGCAAATACATACATGGTTTCTCACCAGTGTGAATTTTTTCAGACTGGTAACAAATATTGGGAAAGGTGAAGGCTTTTCCACAATGTTTACATGTGTAAGATTTCTCTCCAGTGTGAATTCTTTCATGTCTTCAAAAGTTTGAGTAAGCTGTAAATACTTTCCCACATTGATTATATTCATAGGGCTTCTCTCCAGTGTGATTTGAAGATATTTAGAATAAGTGAATGCTTTCCCACAATGCCCACACATATACATTTTCTCTTCAGTGTGATGGTTTCCTCTAGAGTGAATTCTTTTTTTTTTTTTTTTTTAAGTTTTGGAACATTTATTTAAGTCCCAGTTAGACAGATAGTCCCACATCTTCTGGGAAGTTTCCTTTGTGTCATTTCTGATAACTAGACCTCTAAGACTCTTAATCCATCTGAGAAGATAAAATATGATTGAATCTCAAAAGGATCTCTAGAGGCCATGGGTACAAGGCATGGTAGCCTTCCAAGGCCACAGAGGACCTACCTACCTCTGGTAATGTCACGAGACCCTTCCAGAGACTTCATTAGCTACTAGAACAATTCCAAAAGCAAATGACTTGTTAATAGACCCAGAGAGGAGAGCAAATATTGCTGCACTCAACAAACGTGAGTCCTCATCAGCCTCACTCCCATGCTTTCTTTTCAGTTTAGCAGCAAGGCTTAGTTACTGATAGCCCTTATTCCATGTCCAGTGTTGCTCCCAAAAGGGTCAATGGAAGAACAATTCATGACATCTTCATCAATTCTACCTCCCAAGGTTGTCATGTCTTTGAGCTTTTAAAAGCAGGATGCTGGCCTCAGTTTTTCACTGTTTTCAATCATTTAAACAAAACTTTAAGCAACATATTTGAATGGATTTTAGTTTTTCTCCCTGTGGATGTTTTCTATCCTCAAGTCTTTTTACTTTGTGGTACTTCTTTTTTCTTGGCAAGCCATAGTTTTGTAGGGTTTTTTCCTTTGGGAACCAAATCTTGCTGCATACTGCTGGCTGGCCTGGAACTATGTAAGCCAGGTTACCCTCAAACAATTCTGCCTTTGCACTCAAGAACTGGGTTTCCAAAACACTCTGTAGGCTTCATCATCACCAACCCTTCTGTTTCTTTAAGTTTCAGTCAGTGGTTTCAGTCAGAGAATGTTCAAAGTATGATCTCATTTAACCTTCACAGCAACACAGCCAAGTACAGGTCCTGGACAGTGAAACCATTCCCTGCAAACAAAAAAAAAAAAAAAAAAAAAAAAAAGCAAAAGTCTCTGACCTTTGGGTGCTATTCATGTTGTCAGTGGGGAATTTTCAGCTTGTCACTGCAAAGCGTGGGCTTTTTCTATGCACTTAGCTGTACTCTGAAAAAGCAGTCTTAAAGGACAGTAGCATGTGAATGTCCTAAATTAAGAAAGAAGAGAGTATAGTGGTATTTTATTTGTACTGAAATGTGATTTTATTTGTATGTTAATAAATAAAATTGCCTAAGGGTCAGAGCTATTAGAAAGCCATAGCGAAAACTGGGTGGTGGTGGCACACGCCTTTAATCCCAGCACTCGGCAGGCAGAGCTAGGTAGATCTCTGTGTGTTCAAGGATACAGCCGGCATTGGAGACACACGCTCCAATGTGTGTCTGGAGGTCTGTACAGACAAGCAGTGATGAGACAGTCATGTGGTTGGGTTTACAACCAATGAGAAGGCAGAACAGGAAGTCTTTATAAGACAATGGCACAGGAAGTAGCTCCCTTTTTGGAGAGGTCTCCTGGCTGAAGAGGCTAGCTGGCAGCAGGCAGGTAAGGCTCTTAGCTCTGACCTCTTGGGCTTTTATCTTTACATTGGCTCTGTGTTTCTTATTTAATAAGACGGTTGGTTACTTCTACATTTGGTGCCCAACATGACAAGAATGCATTAAAAACTGCTTGACTTGGCTTGGCGGCAGGTCCGGTTTCCCGCCTGGGCAGCCAGCTCCCTAGTCCAGGTGGCTGGCTCCCTAGCCCAGGCCCAGGCCAGACTGACCGTAGCCCCAAGCGGTTAGCTTAAAGCCGGTGCTACAAACAACTCAGGCCTGCCCTGCTGAACAGGGTCCCTGCCTGTAAAGCCAACACACGTGGTTGGAGCTTAAGGAAGCCGCAGCCCAGGCTTGACTCGACTCAAGCCACAACACGTGGCTGGATTTAAGTTTTTAGTAGCTCGCTTTCTTGCTCTCTCTCTCTCTCTCTCTCTCTCTCTCTCTCTCTCTCCCCCCCCCCCTCGATTCACCTCGGACACTAGGTGGCTGTTTTGAAATTCTCTTGGATTTCTACTGTTCTGCGCAGACTTGGCAAGTCAATTAACATATCAGATATTTTAAAGGAAACTATTTAAAAGAGAAATTTTTTCCACATTTAAAAAAAATGGGTTTTCTGTGTGCATTGGAAGAAAATTGGGCTTTGTTTGCAATTTTAGGCAGTCTGACAATGGAACAACTATATGAGATGATTAATGTTGATCAAATTATGCAGCTTATTACTATGTTTATCCTCATTTTACTATTTAAAAAGATAGTCAATTTCAGTGACAGGATGACAGTTTATAGAAAAACTTGTTAAACCTGAAAAAAACTCAGACAGAAGAAATTAACAGTGAGGTTGTTCCAAGAGTGGAACATAAGGTTACAGAAAGAAAGCCTGTTTTTACACAGTCACCCTTAATTTATCCGGTAACCGTACAGCAGTTGCCTGATCAAATGACTACACAAAATATTTGGGCTCCAATTGAAATGTTGGATTTACGAAGGTTTAAGGAGGCAATAGTATCTTACGGAATGCATTCCCCATATGTAAAGCAAATGTTAAACTCCTGGTCAACATATAATAGGATTATACCACAGGACTGGCAGGAGCTGGCACAGGCTGTTCTGGAACCCAGCCAAAAGCTCCAGTGGCAACTTTACTTTAAAGATGAGGCTAAAAACATAGAAAAACAATGGAGGGATAAAGGAATACAAGTCTTCCAGGATCAGCTTATTGGAGAAGGCCAATATGCTTCAGTACAAACACAATGTTTATATGATGTCCAAACCTTAATTCTATGTCTAATGGCAGCTTTGAATGCATGGGACAGAGTTGAGGAACCAGGAAAAAAAGATGAGTCATTTACAAAAGTTACACAAGGCCCAAAAGAATCTTTCACAGATTTTTTTACAAAGACTGGCTTCAACAGTAAAGAGAATGGTCCCCGATTCAGAAGCTAGTTGGATAATAATTGAATCTTTGGCCTTTGAGAACGTGAATGCAGCATGCAAAAGAATAATCAGGCCATTAAAGGCAAGATCTGCACCCTTGGAAGATTGGATTAGAGACACAGTTAATGTTGAGGCTCATGAGCATGATGATATGTGGGTAGGAGAAGCAATTTCAAAAGGTTTGAGGAATGTTAGATGTTTAGGATGTGGAAAGCAAGGACATTTGAAAAGGGACTGTAAACAATGTTTCTTCAAGGAACAATGGTAACAGAATGCCCCTTCCTTCTGGAGTATGCAGAAGATGTGGTAAGGGAAAACACTGGGCCAATGAATGTAGATCAACAAGGGACAGGCAAGGTAATCCTTTGCCTCAGTCTTCGGGAAACTCCCAGAGGGGCCTCATGCAGGCCCCCACAGCAAATCCAGTTCAAGCCTTTTCTGAGTCGTAGAGGAAATCCCTGCTCAGAGCAATTAAATAACCAAATGCCTATTGGAATAAATCATGCTGGTCAGGACGATGAAACAGAGAGAATAGAAAATCCAGGAAAAAAACATAAAGAAATTTTTTTGGCAAACTTCTACTAATGAACAAAGACCAAAATTAACAATAAAAATTAATGGTGTTTTGTTGTCTGGTCTGGTAGACACAGGTGCGGACGTTACCATAATTGCACCAAAATTTTGGCATCCAACTTGGCCTCTTCAGGAGGTAAATGTTCAACTGTTAGGAATTGGGACATTATCTCAAGTAAAACAGAGTGCAAGATGGCTTGAATGTATAGGTCCAGAAGGACAGAGAGGTAAATTAAAGCCATATGTGGCTAACATAGCTATGAACCTGTGGGGTCGAGACCTGTTGCAACAATAGAATACTCAGATTAACATCCCTCCAGTCTCAGAAACAAATAATAAACTAGCACATTTTTCTGAGAGAAATATTAGAAGGCATTATTCTGAGTGGTCATCAACCATCCATATTATACAAGAACAGGGCACAACAACTGATGATCTCCCAAAGACACCAACAGCTCTGTCTTTAAAATGGTTAACAGACAAGCCTGTATGGGTTCAGCAATGGCCTTTAACAACAGAGAAACTCCAGGCTTTAGAAGAGCTGGTAGAAGAGCAGTTAAATGCTCAGCATAGAGAAGAATCAACCAGCCCTTGGAATTCTCCTGTATTAGTTATTAAAAAGAAATCTGGCCGGGCGTTGGTGGCGCACGCCTTTAATCCCAGCACTCAGGAGGCAGAGCCAGGCAGATCTCTGTGAGTTTGAGGCCAGCCTGGGCTACCAAGTGAGTTCCAGGAAAAGGCGCAAAGCTACACAGAGAAACCCTGTCTTGAAAAACCAAAAAAAAAAAAAAAAAAAAAAAGAAAAGAAAAGAATAAAGAAATCTGGTAAATGGAGAATGGTAACAGACCTGAGAGCAATTAACAAAGTAATTCAGCCAATGGGCTCTCTACAATCTGGAATTCCTTTGCCTACTCTGTTACCAAAAGGATGGCCTCTCATAGTTATTGATTTAAAAGACTGTTCCTTTTCAATACCCTTACAAGAAAAAGACAGAGAAAGATTTGCTTTCACAGAGCCTACTTATAATAATTCTCAACCAGTTAAAAGATTTCAATGGAGGGTCCTACCACAGGGAATGTTGAATAGCCCAACTCTGTGTCAATATTTTGTACAACAGCCACTAGAAGTGATACATAAAAAGTTTCCTAAATCTATAATTTATCATTATATGGATGATATTTTACTAGCTGACTCAAATGCAGCTACTTTAGAAAGAATGTTTGAAGAAGTAAATAAAATTTTGCCTTGCTGGGGATTACAAATTGCTCCTGAAAAGATACAAAGAGGAGATTCTATTAATTATTTAGGATATAAAATAGAGCTACAAAAAATTAGACCCCCAAAGGTGCAAATTAGGAGAGATAGACTACAGACTCTTAATGACTTTCAAAGATTATTTGGAGACATTTCTCATCTACGAACTATTGTTGGGGTAAAAAATGATGAACTGAATAATTTGTTCAAAACTTTAGAAGGTGACAAGAACTTAAATAGTCCAAGAGAATTATCACCTGAAGCTGAGAAAGAATTGGCCTTGGTAGAAAAGAAAGTACATGAAGGGCACGTGGATCGTATTGATCCAAAGCTGGATTGCATTTTGGTTATTTTACGTTCTAGGCATTCTCCTACAGGAATATTAATGCAGAGGGAAGATATTATATTGGAATGGATATTTTTACCAAATAAACCAAATAAAAAATTAAAAACTTATGTGGAAAAAATCTCTGACTTGATTTGGAAAGGAAAATTGAGACTTCGTCAGTTAGCAGGAATAGACCCAGCAGAAATTGTCATACCTTTAACTAAGGAGGATATTGAAAAATTATGGACAGAAAGTGAACCTTGGCAAAGAGCTTGCAGTAATTTTTTGGGAGAAATTAATAGCAAATATCCCAAAAGCGATAGAATTGATCTTATAAAGAGAGCTGATTGGATCTTGCCTCGAATTGTACGGGAAAAACCCATATCTGGAGTTCGTACATTTTATACAGATGCCAACAAACAAGGAAAGGCAGGTTACAGATCAGAAAATTTAAGTAAAGTGGTTCAAAGTCCTTATAATTCAGTTCAAAAATCGGAATTGTATGCTATTCTGTTGGTATTAATGGATTTTTCAGAACCTCTCAACATAGTAACTGACTCTCAGTATGCTGAAAGAGTGGTATTACATATTGACACTGCAGAATTCATTCCTGATGCTTCAGAATTAACTTCACTATTTATTCAATTACAAGA
>CABHPH010082226.1:813-23059 GCA_902168325.1 Peromyscus nudipes | reverse complement strand
CTCTCTCTCTCTCTCTCTCTCTCTCTCTCTCTCTCTCTCTCTCTCTCAACAAACTTAATTCACTCTATTTTTCTTGAATAAAAACCCCTATGTGGTGGCCACAGCTAAAGCCTGGGTCCTCTGAACAGAGACTCTAGCAAGGGTTTTCACAAATGGTCAGTGAATTCCTCATAAGGAGACTTGGTGAACACAGTCTCTTTCCAGAGGTCCGGGGTCAGATAGCTGTAGGTTTAAGAGATGGCATCAAAGGTGGTCTTGGCAAGATTGCCCAGGGTGGCAGTGCAGCCCTGGCTGATGTGTAGCAGCCATCAGTACTGGCCATCATCAGTAGCTTCTTGAGCACAGGAGCAGAGATGATGGCAGTGCCTTTGGGGACAGGGATGAGGCACACCAACACAGAGCCACAGAGACCTGTCACTTTGCACAGAACAGTGTGGGGCTTGCCAGTCTTGTGTAATGCCCACGTGTGAACCCCCAACAAGACCACCAAGGAGCCAACTTCCGATGCAAGAACAATAGGTTTCGTTTATTCTGGCCTAGGCAGGGACCTCCCCAACACTATGTTACAGCGGGTGAAAAGAGGGAAGTTCCCGAGCACTCACTTTAGGGGGTTTATATAGGAAAGGTTTACATGTCTCGGGATCAGACAAGAGGGCTAGGGGTGAGGTAGTTCTTTGTAGTTACTGGCTGAACTATAAGCATAAGGTTACTACTAATGGCTAACAGGATTCAGGGTATCTACAGAGACATAAATTTATTTACTCCCTATGTCCTGCTTTTGCTAAACCCAGTATAGATACATTCAGATTTATTGTTCTACTTCTACTCTCCCCTGAGTTCAACTTCTGGTCAGTTGAGCCCATTACTTCCCATATCTTGTTTTGCCAAGTCCAGGACACATAGATTTATTGTTTCAACCTTATCTTCCCATGAGTTCAACTTCTGGTCAGTTCTAAAACTGCTGGTCAGCAAATACCTTTAGAGGAGGCAGGAAGGGGAAGGAACATCTCTCAAGATGGCTACAAATTTTTCCCTTTCACTTGTTCCCCCAGTAGCCTCTCCGAATAGGCACAATGGAAAGCTTGACCGAGATGATGGCCCCTCGGATGGCAGTGGCTACCTCCTTGGAGCACTTAACACCAAGATCAACATGACCATTGTAATTCCCAATAGTGACAAAAGCCTTGAACCTGGTCCGCTGGCCGGCCCGAGTCTGCTTCTGCCCCGGCATGATCTTTAGAAGCTCATCCCTTAGGGATGAGCCTGCCGAGGACAATTGTAAGAGCCATGCCATATTGCCTGCCTGAGTTAAGTCTCTGTTGTCCAGTATTGAGTCACTAACCAGAAACTTTTGACATGCCTGGGCAAGTTCTGAGTTATTAGAAAATAACATTTCCTTATCTTTCTGCTACAGTGACCATTAGTAACAATGTTTTGTGGTTGGGTTGCTTGGTTGGGTTGCTTGGCAACTCAACAGTCCCCTGATCTTTTCCCAAAGAAAGGTTCCTGGTCTGCTTACTATAAAACCCACCTGAGAAAAAGAAAATTTTGCAGCTTGATCAGAATACTGTCTTGCTGTCAATTCTTTATGTCTCTTGTCCCTTTCATTCGCCATTCCCCCTACTAGGGTCTCTGCTGAAGATCCCGCTGGCCGGGACATGAGCCTAGGGAAAAGTCCATAATCTCAGATTCCTTAGTGGGCAAAGAGAACAAACAGATCTCTAAGGACTTGATCTTCATGTCCTTGACCAGGCAGCCCAGCTTCATGACAGGGATTCACTCCTTGTCTTCGACTTTACCTCCAGGAGCTCCGTGGCCTTGACCAGGACTATGGCCCCTAAGACTCTGCCGGCCTTCTCTTGGGTCTTCCTGCTGCACAGCGTCACCCGCTATTTGGTTGTTTCTTTAAGAAGAGGCCAGGCCGGGCGTTGGTGGCGCACGCCTTTAATCCCAGCACTCGGGAGGCAGAGCCAGGCGGATCTCTGTGAGTTCGAGGCCAGCCTGGGCTACCAAGTGAGCTCCAGGAAAGGCGCAAAGCTACACAGAGAAACCCTGTCTCAAAAAACCAAAAAAAAAAAAAAAAAAAAAAAAAAGAGGCCAGAAAGTTTCGTAAATGCCCACCATGAGCCAGTGGTTGCACTGACTGCTGGGTATTCAGAGAAAGTAGAACTCCATTTGGTTTCCACGCTCCCTCCTAAACTCATCCCAGCACCTTCTGGAGCCAGGTGGGTACCCAGAAGAGAAAGCAGAAGTCAGGGATACCCCCCAGAAACTTCTGCCTGAGACAAGGAAGGCAAGGGCTTTACAAATGCATGCAAGGTCAGGTGACCTCCACGTCATAGGAGTTGATATGTGACAAGAAACACAGAAAAGCAAGACTAGGCACAAAATATTCGGGTTGAGGAACTATTATACACGGTGGTGCCGAGGATTGTTTAGGCAGACAGCAGCAACGGTAGAAACCAGTGTAATCGAGGCATGTTAGAACATGGCTGTAACAACCATCAGTGATTTCTAGGCCCCTGAGGCTGTGTCTTTGTCTCTCCTCTCTGCAGAGTCTCTAGCATTAAAGAGAATCAACATAGAGTGAGGAAGTTAACCTAATTTGGGTTGGGAGATGCTAGGGAGCTAAGAAGGAGGGTTTTTTTGGGGGGGTTAGAATTCATTCTTTCTCTTCCAGATAACAACAAACCTAGAAACTTGGTAGGATCACCCCATAGGTGGGAGACAGCTAGCTGAACTAGACTGTAGGCGATGCTTAGACAACAGGATGTAGAACAGAACACTGCTCACCTGTGGGCAGAGCTGACATTTTTTTCTATAAAGTTGAACTTCAAACAGTGTTCTAAAGTAGTACTGGGTAGTATTTGATGAGTACAGAGACTCAGGCTTACAGGATGAAAAAGTTATTGATATCTGTTTCACAAAAATGTATACTTCACGCTTGAAAATAGCTAAGATGGTAAATTCTGTATTTTTATCACACTAAAAAGAGTTTAAATATAATAGTATTAGGCAACTTCAGATCCCATAAGAGGGATGCATGTATGTGCACACAGCCCCCGGTCTGCTGACCACTCCCTCCCATGAGCTCACAGTAGAAGAAACCATCAGTTAATGGCTGAGCACTTCAGGGATGTTGAACTGATATCTTTTAAAAGTAAATAGTCTTAGCTCTGGGAAGATGGAAAACTGCTTGCCTCACAAGCAGGGAGACCTAAGTTCAAACCCTAGAATCCATACAAAAATGATCTGAGTGGTGGCACACTTATAACCCCAGTGCCATGAGATGAGACAAGAGGCTTCTGGGCTTGCTGGTCAGCCATTCTAGCCTAATTAGGGAACACCAGGCCAAGGAGCGATCCGATCTCCAAGGAGATAATGTTCCTGAAGTGCTCTGCAGGTTGTCTTCCAGCCTCCACATGCACCCACATATATGCACATGCACTCACATGCATCAAGATCAAATACTATGTAATGCCCCTGAAGTTTGGAACATGCAGTAAATTCAGCAAGTAAATACTGTAGGAAAACCCTTGATAGGACTTTCTTCCCACTGCCACGTGTGGCTCCAATGCACTTGCTTGCTTCTCCAGTATATGACAGAAGCTTGTGCAATAATGCAGCAGTAAGACCCAAAGCCGTGTCTCCAGATTGGGATAAACGTCTTGGTTTCATTCTTCTATCTGAAGGCTGTTGATATCATCCCATCACTGGAAGTCACTGCTCAGAGGAGAAAGAGGCTGGTGTCCTACCTGAGCATCCTCCCACTCAACCCCATTCAGATGAAGTAGAGGCTTTCCCCCTGAATACTAGTGGGAACATGGGAACAATTCATTAATTCAAGGCCAGGCTCGGTGCTAACCACTGTGGACAGTGAATAAAATGTGGAACTTAGAAGGCGGGCTTTCATTTAATTTTAGAAAGACTAAACTCAGGTGTCAGGATTTAGGCTGATTTTTTTTGAATTCCAAATTAAGACTGTTGATGGGGCTGGAGAGATGACTCCACAGTAAAGGGCACTGGCTATTCTTTCAGAAGACCCGGGTTCAAGTCCCAGGACCCACATGCCCAATCACAACCATCTGTAACCCCAGTCCTAGGGATTCTGATGACTTCTGGTCTCCAAGGATACCACACTGCAAACATCTGTGTACAGACAGATATGCAGTCTAAACATCCATACATATAAAAATAAACAAATTTTTTTAAAGATGGAATCACTGAGCTGGGTGTGGGGGATGTACTGATGATTCCAGCATTCAGAAAAGTCAGCCGAGAAGAGCAGGGCTGGAGGCCACAAGGCCTTGGTGGAGGAAGCAAGACCCTGCCTCAGGAGAATCAAAGTACAGAGCCCTTCCAACACAGTCCGCCAGAACCAAGCACCCAGATCAGATCCACTTGTTTGACATTTTTTGACAGCACTCTGCTAGTAGCTGGGTCACATGGGCAGGAAATGTTCACAATAACACCATCAGCAAGTGGCTCTACGTGGGAGGTCACAGATACAGGCAGACATTCTCCTCCTCAGTGATGGTGTTAACTCCCACACTCCCCAGGCAAGTACACTTTCAAGGGAGAAAAGATACATTGATGGATGTTAAGAAACACCTAAAATTGCTCAAAGAGGGGAATAAAAGCATTGTGAGGATAAGGCAGGAGAAAAGAAAGTCCTAGGGTTTCATGCTTAGACCCTAAAGGTTCATAGCCTTCAACCTCCTCTGACATATTAAAGAAGGCCCTGTTGAGGAAGATGAAGGGGGTGACAGAGAGAGTCACGACATGAGGCAAGCTCAGTGAAGTATCTAGCCTTACTTCCTGATTCTCTTGGGTCCAATATGGTGATATTGTGTTCTCCAAAAATATTATGCACCCTAATAAACTTATCTGGGGTCAGAGACAGAACAGCCACTAGATACAAAGACTAGAAAATGGTGGCACTCACACCTTTAATCCTAGCATTCCAGAGGTAGAAATCCCTTTGGATCTCTGTGAGTTCAAGGCCACATTGGAAACAGCCAGGCATGGAGACACACGCCTTTAATCCCAAGAAGTGAGCCTTTAATCCCAGGGAGTGATGGCAGATAACAGAAAGATATATAAGGCATGGAGACCAGAAACTAGAAGCATTTGGCTGGTTAAGCTTTCAGGCTTTCAAGCAGCAGTTCAGCTGAGATTCATTCTGGATGAGGACTCAGAGGCATCCAATCTGAGGAAACAGGATCAGCTGAGGATCCAGCGAGGCGAGGTAGCTGTGGCTTGTTCTGGTTCTCTGATCTTGCAGCTTCACCCCAATACCTGGCTTGATTTTATTAATAAGTACCTTTAAGATTCCTGCTACAATCCAATGATGACTAGATATCAACATTTCCACCACAGGCCTATTGCTTATGCTCACAAGAGCTTCTGGACTGTTGGTTCTTTATATTCCTGGCCCCTTCTCCCAAGAGCCCCACCTACATTCCCAATGACATCCACACTGTGAACTCAATTCCCCAGGCTCACGAGAGTCAGCCCCTCACCTTGCCCGGTACAGCATAAGGCCTCTTCCAAGCAGTAAGAGCTGTTGTTAAGGTTGCCAGGCATTTGAACCCTTTGTCTTGGGTTTTTAATTTGTGCTGCGTGTACCCAGCACCCGACAACGAGGGCATCTGTTACCAATCTATTTTTAGCAACAAATGCCAGCCACATCATCATGCACAAAGGGAGTATTGAGAGAGAAACATTTGGTCACTTGCAGATACATGGCAGCCTAAAACAAGGAGCTTTGTCCAGTGCTCAGACCCTAGGTGACACAGGGGTGGGAGGGTCTGTGGAGGGAGAAGGAAGGGCAGAGAGAGAGAGAACAGTGTAACTTCCCTTCTTTCTTCTGCTTTGTTACTCCGGGGAAACTGATACATTTTGTACATCTCCTACAAAGTCTGGCTATGTGTCAGGGAGAGAGGATCAAAGTTATTCTAGAAAGACATTCAGGGGACATGGATGGGGTACAGAGTCAGACACACATGCTTGGGCTTGGCTTTGGTCAAGGATCAACCCAGCCAGCAATCACAGACCGGGTTAAGTGACTATAAAGTTTTTGGCTGCACAGCTCCAAGCACTCCAGGAATCTTGTCTTACCACCAGCGCAAGCAGAGCAAAATCACTTAGGTTAGTTGCAGGGGCTCTTGGGGGTTTTCCAACCCGAATGGGCTGTGTATAGAACACCCAGCCTGTCTCGGAGTTCAGGACCAACTCCGGTCTCTGAAAATATGTGGGACTTTTAAGGTGTTTTTAATTAGCCGCTGACATTGAAAACCCCAAATATTTTTCATAAACTTCCAAGTTTCTAGCTACTCCTAAAATTCAGAAAATGACAACTACATGCATGACCATCGTTCCCTCGTAACACCTGTCAGATGCCCCTCTCTGGGCCCTCTGACAAGTGGGCAAAGGAGGACCCTAAGGTGAGGAAATCCTGAAAGAGAGAGAGAGAGAGAGAGAGAGAGAGAGAGAGAGAGAGAGAGAGAGAGAGAGAGAGAGAGCTGCACCACAGCTTGGGTAATGCTGTGTGGACAGCAACAAAGGGGACAGAGAAGCCAAAGCCTCGTCACGTGTCTTGTTGACTGGAATCGGGTGGGTGGGGAGAGAAGAACACTCCTTCTGTCTCCCATGGCACTTCTTCATTTTGGGAGCTTCACAACCAGCCAACCAAACTAGAATCTCAAAGGCAGTTGAAGAAACAAAACTCCCATGTACCCCTGCGGCCAAACTCCTCATGGCCCCCAAGCCAGATGGGGGATCTTAGCCTTAACCAGGAATTTACAAGGTAGTGTCACTTGGAGGTTTTAAAGTTTTTTTACTCCAATCAATTAAAATATCTGGAGTTGGAGCAACAAACCAGAGACATGGGTGAGGTTCAAATGCAATCCCAGTGGAACCAAGGCAGAGTCTCCACCCTAGTGGAAGGCCTAGCACTCACTAGGGCAGGACCTCTCAAACTTGACCTTGCCCCCAACTCAGCTGGGAATCTAGGTAGACATACAAGCTCCTGAAAGGCTGCATTGCCACAAGGTTTAGAGGGGTACTGGAGAGAGTGCAGTCCCAGAGCATGCATGCTCAAGGCATCGGGCCTGGTCCCTAGCATAGCAAGAAATCAGCCCATTGAAATCAGGGGAGCCGTCAGGATCCTGCCCACACTCGAAATGACAAAGCTTCTTGCCATTCTCTTGCCAAGTCTGTCAGTAGGAGTGATGTATCAAGTCTGCCTGCAACCTCTATGTCTTCAAATAGCAAGGGCAGGGACGGCAAGATGCCCAGAGGGTAAAAGCACTGGCCATCAAAGCCATCTGAGTTCAATTGCTGGAACCCATAGTGGAAGAAGAGAATGGACTTTCCATAGCTGTCGTCTGATCTCCACATGCCTGCCTCACACACACACACATCGCACACACATACAAACAAATTAATTGTGAGAGCAAGAATTATCAATCAAAATAAACCATGGATGACAGAGGGATGGGGCATGCTGGAGCATGCCTTTAATCCCACCACTTTGAGGCAGAGGCAAGTGGATCTCTGAGAGTTACAAGTCTACCAGAGCTATACAGTGAGACTCTGTCTCAATGATAATAATAACAATAATTAATAATGATAGTTAACGTGGACTCCATGATGGAGCTTCCATATGTTCGTGATCTATCATGAGGTGAAACTCTCAGGTAACAAAACTCTTTGAGAATCACCCACACTCCTGTGAGTAAGCTCAATACACTCGTTGGTTTATGCCAGGCCTGGGTAGAAGAACCCTTCTGGTGTCAGTGGCCTGAATGGGGTGAACAGACAGTTGTTCATATCTCCTCAAGAGAAGTTGTCATAGCAGGAGGCCTGCTGCAAGGCTGACCATCGTGGGTGAGGGCATAAGCAAACGAAGTCCACCTTGTGGAGGTCTGGACATGGAGGGTCAGGATGGGGCTGGAGCCAAGATCCACCCTTCGAAGCCATGGAGGCCTCACCTCTGAATAGCCCACTAAGCTGTGACTGTAGATTAGGCTACCTGTGGCACTAGAGACCTCGCAATCCAAACACACCCCCAACACCTCTGAACACTGTGCCGAGCATTCCTGCTCTAAGCTGCTGCACGGTGCTTGTATTAACTTCCTTAACCTCCACAAGGCCCCTCCTTGCAATGAATGATGCAGTTCATTTTCAGTTTAGGGAAAAGGAAGATGCCGAGGCTGCACAGTCCAGTCTGTCAATGCAGAAAAGCTGTTTAAATGCCGCATGCATGCTGGGGAGCATGGTGCTCCTGTCTCTCTGGAGCTGAAGTCTCCATTGGCCTTGCTGTACAGACTGAGCTCGTGAGAGAGGAAATGAGTGACGGACACAAAGTCACAGCCAAGATTCTTGGCACGTTGCAGACACTCATCATGCCCTTTGGCCCTCTTCTCTCATCAGTCTGACCTTCACCATGAGCATCCGGTACGAGCTTCAGATGAGCGCTTTGCTGGATGTATCAACTGAAACCTCAATAACAAAGTATTGTCTTAATAGGGCAAACCATAAATGCTGACTTTTTGTTTCTGGAGGCTGGGAAGTCCTCCATCAGGGTGCCAGCATGGTCCAGGTCTTGGCGAAAGTAATTAATAGATTATTTCCTCCTTCCTTTCTACCTTCCTTCCTTCCTCTCTTCCTCCCTCCCTCCCTCCCCCTCCCTTCCTTCCTCTCTTCCAAATATTTTCTTGCTTTTTTATCCTGAAATATTTAAATTAAAAAAGAATTGCAATAGCAATATAAATAATTCCTGTGCACTATTTATCAAGGTTTGTTTGTTTTTTGAGACAACATTTCACTGTGTAGTCTTAGATGGCCTGGAACCCATTGTGTAGACCAGACTGGCCTTGAACTGATAGAGATCCATCTGTCTCTGCCTCTAGAGTGTTGGGATTAAAGCTGTGCACCACCATGCCTGGCCACATTCTTTAGGTGCTTAAAGCCAGCAGCTTGGGGAGACCCCAGACATCGTAGTGGCTTCTTAGGAGTTCTTAGGAGTGGCTTCATATGGAGCTGCCATCCTGCATGTCTGTGTCTCCATCTAAGGGACTCTAATGTCCCACCTTAGCCCCAGGCACAGTGCTCAGCATATGAGGCATGGTTAATGATGTGGGGAATTTGGTATTGGAACATTGTAGTGGGTAGCCATTCCAGCTTTGATCTGGAAGTTCCAACCCTCATTGAGGCTTCCGCAACTGTCACGCCTACAAGGCGGGGCCAAGGGAGGAGCCTGGAGACCCGAGAGCTGGATGGGCCAGCTCGCACTCTCTCTCTCTCTGTTCCTGGACCCTGGACGGTGGAGGTTGACCGAGCAGAACTCCAGAGAACACCCGCTGGACTGTGATACACCTTCCCCAGACCCTGAGACCTACCTATCCCTTCATTTGTAAGTTACCAATTAAATAAATCTTCCTTTTAACTACGTGGAGTGGCCTTAATAATTTCACCAATAGAACATGAGAAACAGTTTATTATAAATTACTCAAGCTATTTACCTCTCCTGATTAAGACCATGGCGTCTTTTTTTTTTTTTTTTAGTGTGTATGGGTATTTGCTCGCATGGCTGTGTATTCTGTGCATGTCTGCTTCCCACAGAGGCAAGAAAGGGGTGGCAGATGCCCTGGAACTGGATTTACAGGCGGTTGTGAGCCACCAGAGGTGGGTGCTGAGGCCTCTGGAGGAGTAGTATATAGTGGTATTTTATTTGTACTGAAATGTGGTTTTATTTGTATGTTAACAAATAAAGTTGCCTAGGGGTCAGAGCTATTTGCAAGCCATAGCAAAAGCCAGTTGTGGTGGTGCACGCAGGTAGGATTTGCTGAAGGAGGTGCACGCCTTTAATCCCAGCACTTGGTAGGCAGAGCTAGGTAGATCTCTGTGTGTTCAAGGATACAGCCAGCATTGGAGACACACGCTCCAATGTGTGTCTGGAGGTCTGTACAGACAGGCAGTGACGAGGCAGTGACGTTGTTGGGTTTACAACCAATGAGAGGGCAGAACAGAGAGTGTATTTAAAGACAAACAGACAGGAAGTAGCTCCCTTTTTGGAGAGGTCTCTTGGCTGAAGAGGCTAGCTGAAGCAGGCGGGTAAGGCTCTTAGCTCTGACCTCTTGGGCTTTTATCTTTACATTGGCTCTGTGTTTCTTATTTAATAAGACCGTTGGTTACATCTACAGTAGTAAGTGCCCCCAGGTGTCTTATTTTAAAAGACAGTTCATGTGGCACATTTAACTCAGCTGTTCCTTAGGTGCTGGCTGGGTTTTCATTTGTTGTTAGTTTCTAGCTGCTTCTTCCATCAGCTGTATTCACTGGGTCCTCACCATACAGGAGAAATGAGAAAGATAATAACCTGCTACGTTAATCACATCTGAGAAATGAGGTAAACTTTGACTACAATATGACTATAATAGGGCAGTGGTTCTCAACCTTCCTGAAGCTGCAACCCTTTAATACAGTTCCTCATGGTGTGCTGACCCCAACCATAACATTATTTTCATTGCTACTTCATAACTTTAATTTTGCTACTCTTATGAATCATAACAGTAGCAAAATTGCTGGTGGTCTTAGGCAATCCCTGTGAAAGGGTCAGTGACCCCCAAAGGTTCATGACCCAAAGGTTGAGAACCACTGCAATAGGGTTACTAGTCATTTGTAAGACTAGTCAAGATGATGTCACCCCAAGAGCCAGATGAGGATACTTGCATTTAAGAGGTTTCTCAGGTGGGAGAAACAAATGCAGTAGACCCTGGACGTCCACAAAAATGGACCCTGAGATCACTACAAGTCTTCATTCTAGAAGTTTCCCGAGCATCCTTATCTGGAGCCAGGCTTTCCTGTGCACAGCCACACACTCCAGATCCATGGTCTGTCCATGACACTCATCTCTCACCAGGCACTTTCTGCCATGTGGTTCCTGCCAGGCTCCCCAGGACCAAAGTGTCAATTTTCCTTCATTCTAGCTTCATGCTCTTCATCATTCAAATATGAGACCCCCTAAGTGAGTGATTATGATGCAAAGACACTGTTAAGTCCAAAGGAAACTCCAATTCCCCAAACTCAAAAAGGCAGTACAAATATCCAGGAATGAGCTCAACCTGGACTATAGGAAGATTTCTGGCAGTTAGATAAAAGCCAACATTCCTCAAGAATTTGTGAAGCTGGTTCCCCTCTACCAAAAGAACTATTCCCTTTACATTTGCAGAAGGGACATATGGCTACCTGTGGTGCCATGCTCCTTCTGGATCACAAGTACCTGTTCTGCATTTCAAAGTCTACGCTAGCGTCCTAGCCTTCTCACTTACTCCCCTACCCTAAATGGCTTCCCTCCCCAGCTCCTCATTCTCCTCATGACCCTGCTCTTTCAGTTATGCACTCTTTCTGCTCCTGCTTCTCTATTCTTCCCCAGTCTCCAGTCCCTGCTGTGCTCCCCTCTCTCACAGAGAGCCCCACCATGTGCAGTCTGCTGGCCATGTTCAGTCTACTTCTTTCTTTCTCTGCTCTGGACTCTGCCAGAAGTCTCTCTCTCTCTCTCTCTTTCTCTCATCTACAATAAGAACCTTCCCCTTAACCATGCCAGGGAGCAGTCATGTCATCAGTTTATACAGACACGGGTTGCCAGGATACTAGAAAGAAGATTTTAAAAATGCAGAAACTCAGCCACACCAATCACTTCTCTCTGTAGCAGAGACCACTCGCTGAGGGTTAGTGAGGGTTACTACATGGCATCACCCTGGAGTCTCTGCAGCAATGAAGACTAGCAAGAGAGTCAGATGTTTCAGCATGAGGCTGGTAAGCAGAGTGATAGACCCAAGACCACCATGGCAGGCACCATTCCTCACCTCCACACCGTTCCACCACACCGTATGCCACCAGCTCATAGGGTTTCCTTACCACTATCTCTGAGGCAAGTTTCTGGCAACTGTTTGTGGGTTTCCATTTAAAGCAGAGATAGGTAATAAAAACATTGAGAGGGAAAACTTTTGTATCCATATATGATTGCATTTCAATGAAATCAATATTGTAATACAATTATCTCAAAATATCTAGAAAAAGCTGCTTAAATATACCAAAAAAAAGTTAGCTAGCGTCATGGTTGATCACAATAAATAATTCAGTGTACTAGGCAGACAAAGCTCATAGCTGAAAAACTTTTAATAAATCTTAAGGAAGTCTTAATACATGAACACCAACCTACACAATCACAATCTACAAGCACACATACAGCCACAATTTTTAATGTTACAAGTTTGCTTGTGAGTAATAATAACAGCGACCAACATTTATTAAATCAAATTGTATGCCCTGTCTTAAACCTGTATGCCAACTCCAGTTCAGGTGCACTATGACCAACATCTCATAGTGCCCAAAGAAGGAAGCAGAGAGCCAGAGGACAGAGCCAGTTCATTGAAAGATTACTCAATAAATCCGTGTGATGTGCTCTGAAGAAAGGTTAGGTCTTTGGGCTCCTGCGTGCTTATGCAATCCTGACCTCGCTCTGGTAACATCACAACTGGGCCAAGTATGACAAGGAATGGAATTTGCAAATAAGTTCATATGACCCTTTGTATAAATAAATATGTGGTTAGACCATTTGGAAAAAGAACAGTAAACGTAATGGAGGGAAGATGGTTGGGCAGTTTTGGTTTTCTTTTTAATAAAGCTGACTATACCTTTTTCAAGATACCCCAGTAACTTAATTCTTTGATATTTAGACAAATAAGCTGTAAGTTTTCTTCTACACAAAATGTTACATATGGATGTTTGTAGCATTTATATTCATAATTACCCAAACTCAGAAGCAACCAGGATATCCTTCAGTAGTGTGAACAGACAAACAATGGTACATCCATACAGTGGAATAGTATTCAATAATAAAAAGCAGTGGACTGCCAAACCACAGGACACGGAGTAAACTCAATGGGATAGTGCCATATGAAAGAAGCCTGCCTAGGAAATCTGCATACTGTGGGGCTCCAGCTATAGGATATCCTAGAAAAAGTAAAACTGTGAAGCAGAAAGATCGAAGTCTATGATTAGGAAGGGATGGATAGGTGGAATACAGGAAGTTGTAGGCAGTCAAACTGCTCTGCCTGATGAAGTGTCTAAACCCATAGACTATGCAGCACCTAGAGTGAATATAACTACAGCCTTGGGAGGGCAGTGGAGCTACAGTGGAGGGCAGTGTCAAAGGAGGTGTAACAAAGGCACCACCCTGGTAGGGGATGCTGATAATCCGGGCATCTGTCGGGAGTGGATTTTGATATCTAGACCTTACTTTCTGCTAAACTGTTATGAACTCAAAAAATAAAGTTAATTAGTTTTAAGAAAACTGAAAGAAAGAATCAGATAAGCATGTGGGATGGTGATGAGGCAATGGTAGCCCTGAATCCATAAGAGAAAGGTACATCAGTGTGTCCTTGGCCTTGAGTTTGACCTAAAGTATACAGATGCACAGAAGTTGTTCTTTTTCATCTACTGACTTTTGTCCTTTCCTATCCCATTCACACCATACAGAATCTTATTTTTTATGACTGTGAGTGTTTTGTCTCCATGTATGACATGCACCATGTGTATGCCTCGAAAGTCATATAAAAATATCAGATCAGGGCTGTAAAGATAAATGACTCAGAGGTTGAGTGCACTGGCTGCTCTTTCAGAGGACCTGGGTTCAATTCCCCACACCCAGTGGTTCACAAGTGTCTGTAACTCCAGGGGATATGACACCCTCATATAGACATACATACAGGGAAAACACTAATGCACATGAAATAAAAAAAGAAGTCATTAAAAAATATTTTCAAATATCAGATCATTTAGATCTAGAGTTATGGATGGTTGTGGAGCACCGTGTGGGTGCTTGGAACCAAACCCAAGTCCTCTGCTCTTAACCACTGAGTCATCTCTCCAGCCCTTCCCACAAAAATCTTGTACTGTAATTTTGGCTCAGGGAAAATGGGTAGATTTTTCTTTACTGGAAGACATGTCTAGAAAGTGACAAAGCGCCGGGCGTTGGTGGCGCACGCCTTTAATCCCAGCACTCGGGAGGCAGAGCCAGGCGGATCTCTGTGAGTTCGAGGCCAGCCTGGGCTACCAAGTGAGCTCCAGGAAAGGCGCAAAGCTACACAGAGAAACCCTGTCTCGAAAAACCAAAAAAAAAAAGAAAGTGACAAAGCCCAGGATGAGTGTCTTTGTGCTGACTCTTTCCAGGTGTCCTCTCTGACTGCTGAGGAGGTGGAGATGCCAACTAAAGGAAAGGTTCCCTTCCAAAACATACCACATTCCAGGTATGCGTGGTACAGGGTTCCCAGCAGGCAGTGGGCCTCAGTGGGCAGAGGGAAAGCACAGACCACATTAGCCGCATCAGCATTTCCCTCCTTCACTAATACAAGAAAACAAGGGGCCGTGGGCGGGGACTGTGAAGGACCAGAGGACTGTAGTATTGCTGCAGAGTGCCTTCTGGGAATTTCTCATCCCAGGGTGTCAGGCCATTTGCAATTCAGGAGCAGAGGCAGACTTTGCGGGGAGTCACCCTCTCTTTGATGAAGAGGCGGAAAGCCCTGTAGCTCTGAAGCCATGCCAGGGAAGGTTGCCTCACAACTGGTAACAATGCAGGGTGCGGCAGACACTCCCAAGACTGGCCAAGAGCTCACTGCAGCCACCACCTCTGTTTACTCATGGGAGGCAGAGGCAGTGAGAAAATGCAGGAGGCAGAGGAAGAAGCAAAGCTTGGCATAGACAGCTGGATGCTTCAGGACTTCTTCAGGACCCCTAGACAGTGAACCTCTGAATAAATATATGGGTACACCGAGTTCTGGTGTCTCTCACACCTACAACAACCTCACTAGATGGCAAGCACGTCACTCATCATGGGTCACTCTTCGTGAATCTGAGCTATCACCTTATCAGCTGGGTTTTTAACAGCCTTTCCACCACACAGGACAGCAGGTTGTTCTGTGGATAATTTCATTCTAATAAGACTAGGAGAAGAGAAAGTAGCAAACTTCTTAGGAACTTGATGGTGCATGTGTGTAGCAGAAGAGGAAAGAGAAGACTGAAGACAGGCTCTCCCTAACTCCACAAAGTTCTTTTAGTGCAGTGGTCTGGCCTCCAGTGGGTAGATCTCTAAAGCAGACACTTCAAAGTCAAGGATAAAGTGGTGAGTTCTGGGGCTTTAAATGCTAGGAAAGAGGTACACAGCTTCATGAGCCTCTTTAGAATTTGGAGATAACATGTAACATTTACCATGTGAATCAAAGGGCAAGAAAGGCCTTCCACCAAGTCAAAGGTGTAGCAAAGACCAGTTTGACCCATGTTCCTTAAAAACCAGGCGATCCGATTGTGTCAAAGTCTATGTGACAGGTTAAGTGCCCTGTGGCAAGGACTCTCAGTCATAATGGCATATCTAAGGCCATTATATCTGGGACCTTTACAATGCAATGCTGGTGCCCCAGAGGCTCTGTTCACTGGCTGAGAACAATCACCCTCTGGAGACCAGCCATTGCCCAAGTCCAGTGTCCATCAGTGTCACCTGAAGGACTTGTTAAACTCGATCTCTGGGACCGGTAAGATGGCTCAGTGGTGGAGGTGCTGCCAGAGCCTTCAACCCAAGTTCATTGCCTGAATCCCACTTAAAGGTGATAGGATCGAGCACACTGCACAAAGTCATCCTCTGACCTCCAAACCTGTGCTGTGGCACAAACACTCATACAGCATAAATGGAAATAAGAAAAACAGACTTCTAAGGCCTACTCTAGAGTTTTTAATTCAATAGGTCTATGACATGAGAATTTTCTTGAGTAGCTTTTTGAGCAAATGCTCTGATAATACCAATTCTAGTGGGGAGGAAACCACACCTTGGAGTCACTGATATTGACCCCATTGAGGCCCCGGAAGAGAACCTAGTGGCGTTCTCAGCTATTCAACTGTCCGAACTGATGGCCACACCTATTTCCATCGGAAATCAACATATTTTGAAAAACTGTCTCCTAATCAACAAAAGGCAAGGTCTGTTTTACACTCAGGGCTGAGTGGGCCAAGGAGCATAAACTGCAAAGGTTGAGCCTTATGTCTCGATGCCAAGAGGAGGAGCAGCGGAGACTGACAGTTGTGGCTTACAGGTCATGGGACAAAAACAGAAGGAGAGGACTATGCTTGCTGAGGTGCCATCCAGCAGATCCGGGAAGCCAACGCTGGCCCCATGCTGCCACCCACTGTTGTCCAGAGGAGGCCACTGAGTCAAGCACCAGGTGTTTGGGCCAGTCTGGTGACCTTGGATTTAGTGGTCAGCACCGGCTCAGTTGGCTCAGGTGGACACACCCCAGCTTCCTTTCTGGAGAGAGGGTCTCACCATCAAGCCTGGCCTGGAATTTCTATATAGCCAAGGCTGATCTTAAACTCCTCTTGTCTCTGCCTCCCAAGTTCTGGGATTATAGGCATGTGCCACAACACCTGGTAACCCCCAGCTTTTCTTTTCTGGACCAAGACAGTGGTTACAAGGTATTTTTTTTAATGACTACACATACTTTTCTGTGTATACACACACACACACACACACACACACACACACACACATATTAGTATGGATATATAAATTGAAAATTAATGAAGAAAGCTATTAGATCAACAGGAAAACAAATTTATGAGAATATATTAAAGCAATAGTGGAGAAATTAAGTAGGCATTCTTTTTAAAAAATTGTATGTTTGTGTATGTCTTCATGTATAAATACGTATGTGGGGTACCCATAAAAGCCAGAAGATGTTGAATCTCCTACAGATAAAGGCAGTTGTAAGCAGTCTGATGTGTGTGCTGTGAACCAGCTCAGGTCCTCTGCAAAAGCAGCAAGTGCTCTTAACTGTTGAGCCATCTCTCCAGCCCCTAAATGGGCATTCTTGATTTGGAAATAAAATAAAATAAAATCTGGACTTTGAAGGAGATTTCAGCTCACAGCAGCCGGGTTTCTACACAAGACTTGCACAAAATCACGCCAGTCAAAATTCCAACATGATCCAGGTAATGATGGCTCATGTCTTTAATCCCAGCATTTGGGAGGCAGAGGCAGTCCGATCTCTATGAGTTCAAGGCCAGCCTGATCTACAGAGCAAGTTCCAGGACAGCCAAGGCTACACAGAGAAACCCTGTCTTAAAAAAGTCAAAAAACAAAAAATCCAGCATGGGTGAGGAGGAGGGCCTGAGATCCCAACCCCATCCCCCTGTCAGAGGAGCTACTGGCAGAGGAGAGCTGCTAAGGAAGGAAGAGTCACTCTCCTTTGGGGATTACTAACTGGGGAGGTTGTTAATAACTTTAAAAAGGGGATGTGAACTTGGGAGAGGATAAGAGTTGGAAGGAAGTAGTGGTGGATGGATATGCTCAATATATATTGTGTAAATATATGAAACTTTTAAAGAATAAAATATTGACTATACTTAAAAAATGAACACTTATGCTAAGCCCTTGAATCTAACACTATAAATTTTCTCATTTAAGTTTCTAGCAAGGTCAATTTGCCTACTGTCAATCAAATTATTTAGCATTACTATGAAAGTTGTAATGAGTTGAAAAAAGTTGCCTCTTTTTTCCCCCATAATTTGTCCCTCTTCCCTATCTCAATAAACACTGTCATCACCCCTTGAGCTGTGGTTTTGTTTCTTTTTTTACACAGGGTCTCTTACTATGTAGCAGAAGGAAGACAGCCGAACTCCTGATCCAGCCCCCACTCCCCGCCCTCCCATCCTCCTACCCCAGTCCTGGGTGTGACCCACCACCTCCGGTTTCTGCAGTGCTGGGGACCAACCCAGGGCTTCAGACGCTCTGGGCATGCACTGTACCGTCTAAGCAACACGCCCAGCATAAGTCGTTCTTCGTTTTCCTCTCTCATTCACCGTAACCACTGTCTTGTCTTTCTGCACCCACCACCACCACCTCATTTCCTGAATATATCCATGCATTACAGCCTCCAGTGCCAGCAGCTGTGTCTGAGCAACTGTTGTCTCTTTTCTGGATTACAGCAAGACTCTTACGGCTTCAATTCCTCACCCTACACAGTTCATTTAGCCTCCATAGTGATCATTATAAAAGGTGAGACAGACTGACCCTTCCAAAACTTGAGAGGCAGAGGCAGGAAGATCAGGAGCTTTGCTATGTAGGAGATTTGAGGCTAGCCTGGGATACATGAAGCTCTGTCTAATTAAAAACATTGAATAAATAAATAAAAACAGGGCTGGAGAGATGGCTCAGAGGTTAAGAGCACTGACTGTTCTTCCAGAGGTCCTGAGTTCAATTCCCAGAAACCACATGGTGGCTCACAACCATCTGTAATGAGATCTGGCGCCCTGTTCTGGCCTGCAGGGATACATGCAAACAGAACATTGTATACATAATCAATAAATAAATCTTTAATAAAATAAAATAAAATAAATAAATAAAAACAAGTAAAACCCATGAAATGTAAAATGGTTCATGACCCCCTTTTGCCTCTGCCTGCCTGAATCAGTACAGCACAGTACATGTCCCCTGTGTGTCCAGCCTGGGTGTCTTCCACAAGCTGAAGTAGGGGAGGGTGTGTTGGCTCACTAGGGGACTGTGCAGCCTCTCCAGCTGATCCTGAATCGTTTGCAGGTTTCAAACGTTTTATTACATGAGTCAGATTTCACTGCCGTCTTCAGGCCCCAGTTATGTGTATCTGGTGCTCACTTACCCCTCAGATTGTTGGGATCCCTCGCCCAACAAGACTTCATCTCCTGAGGAAGAGCCTCACTTTTGGCCGCCCTCATCTTTGGGCACCCTCTCCAGGCATTTGTAACTTGACTTACCCCTCATCGCCACCTCCTGGACAGCAAAGGCCTTATGTCATGGACATAATCCTGATTTTCCATTTTTCACACAGGCTTGTGAGTGGGCCTTTGAATTTCATGCACATTCGTATTTGTGAAATTGTATTTATGTTTTTTCATGACAAGACATTATTATGGTAAAATTTAGATCTTGGATACCTCATTGCACAGATGATACTGTTTTGAATTAGTTAGCACCAAACTCTATATCCTGAGATCTTTTCTGAGTGTATCTGGAATTTCTTGAGAGCAATGTATAAAAACACTGTCACATAATAGGTACTAGAAAATATTGGGACCTCAGATTTCTAACAAATTCCTTAATCAAATGAAATTATAAAACATCTTCAAGCTTGCCAATTCATTTAAGCAGTTTCTTTTTTTTCTTCCTTTTGTTTGTTTGTTTTGATTTGGTTTTTGTTTTTGTCTTTTGTTTTTTTTTTTTTTTTTTTTTTTTTGAGGCAAGGCTTCTCTGTATAGCCCTGGCTGTCCTGGAACTCAATCTGTAGACCAAGCTGGTCTCAAACTCACCGAGATCTATTTGCCTTTGCCTCTTGGGTGCTGGGATTAAAGGAGTGTGTCACCACTGCCCAGCTGACTCAGCAGTTTCTAAACACAGGAAATAGTGTATTTCTTTATTGATAAGATAGTACATTTAGATATTTGTAATACACACAAAATATTTAAAAGAGAGATACAATTAAAAGAATAATCTTAGCCCTGCACGGTCACATATGTCTGTAACCCTAATACCTGGAAGGTGAAGGCATAAGAAGCTAGAGTTCCAGCTTAACTCTATTATATAGTGAGTTTGAGGCAATTATGGAAAACACGGAATCTAGCCAAGAAAAAATAATTTTATTCAGTATTCTCCAATATAAACCCAGTATCACAAAGTCAGCCATTGACCCTAAATTGTTCTTTCTTCTTTGCTAATAATGTTTATAAAACAATCTTCCCTATGCCATCTGCAAATTAAAAGAAAGAAAGAAAGAAAGAAAGAAAGAAAGAAAGAAAGAAAGAAAAAGAAAGAGAAGGCATGGTGAATACAAGTTTGTAATCCCAGCATCATTCAGTCTGGTCTATATAGCATGATACAATCTCCAAAACAAAAACAAACCCAACCCAAGAAACAAGACTGATCGGATAAACAGACTATTGCCCATTAATGTACTGTTCGTGAGAGCAGATCCCAAAAGCCAGGATACATTTCCTACCTTGAAGTTAACCTCAAAATGAGGCAGCATGGTTGTCTCTCAGAAATCTAATTCAGTCAGTATGACCTCTTATTTATTTAATTCAATTTTTTCATTTATTTTACATACCAACCACAGTTTCCCCTCCCTCCTCCCCTCCTAGTCCCTCCCCCCATCTCCCATCCACATCTACCTGCCCCCCCCCCTTCACTCCTCCTTTGTTCAGAAAGGGGCAGGCCTCCCATGGGAGTCAACAAAGTAGGACATACGAAGTTGAGGGAGAACCAAACTCCTCCTCCTCCTGCATCAAGGCTGGGGGAGGCATACCAGCATGGTGAACAGGTTCCCAAAAGCCAACTCAGGCGCCAAAGACAGGTCTAGATCCCATTGCTAGGGGCCTCACAAACAGCCCTAGCTACACAACTATCACATGCAGAAGGCTTGGGTGGGTCCTAGGTCTGTCCCCTGCAGGCTCCCTAGCTATCAGTCCAGAGTTCCAAGAGCTCCCACTAGCTCAGGTCAGCTGTTTCTGTGGGTTCCTCAATCATGATCTTGACACCCCCCAACCCCCGCCACCACCCCTGCTTGTCCAATTTCTCCTCCCTCTCTTCAACTGGACTCTCTGAGCCCCGCCCAGTGCTTGGCTGTGGATCTCTGCATCTGCTTCGATCAGTTGGTGGATGACGGCTCTCTGATGACAATTAGGGTAGTCACCAATCTGATTACAGAAGGCCAGTTCAGACACCCTCTCCACTATTGCTAGGAGTCTTAGCTGGGGTCATCCTTGTGGATTCCTGGGAGTTTCCCTAGCACCAGGTTTCTCCCTAACCCCAAAATGCCCTCCCATCAAGATATCTCTTTCATTACTCTCCCCCTCTGTCCTGACCCTACCCAACCAACCTGATTTCTCATATACACTACTCCTTCCACCCCCACCCCCTATTTTTGCTAATAATGTTTATAAAACAATCTTCCCTACGCCATCTGTAAATAGTAAGAGAGAGAGAGAGAGAGAGAGAGAGAGAGAGAGACAGAGAGAGAGAGAGAGAGAGAGAGAAAGGAAAGGAAGGAAGGAAGGAAGGAAGGAAGGAAGGAAGGAAGGAAGGAAGGAAGGAAGGAAGGAAGGAAGGAAGAAAGGAAAAAGAAAAAAAGAGCGTGGTGAATACAAGTTTGAAATCCCAGCATCATTCAGTCCCTGGCCATGCATCCCTCTCAGGGTTCTCCTTGTTGTCTAGCCTCTCTGGGTCCCTGGATTGTAGCATGGCTATTCTATACTTTATAGCTAATGCCCACTTACGAGTGAGTACATACTGTGCTTGTCTTTTTGGGTCTGGGTTACCTCACTCAGGATGATTTTTTTCTAGTTCCATCCATTTGCCTGCAAATGTCATGATGTCATTGTTTTTTACTGCTGTGTAGTAGTCCATTGTGTATATGTACCACATTTTCTTTATTCATTCTTCGGTTGAGGGGCATCTTGGTTGTTTCCAGGTTCTGGCTATTATGAATAATGCTGCAATGAGCATAGTTAAGGAAGTGTCCTTGGGATATGGTTGGTATGTCGAAGATTGGTACAGCTGGCTCTTGAGACAGACTGATTCCCAATATTCTGAGAAAATGTCATACTGATTTCCAAAGTGGTTGTACATGTTTGCACTCCCACCAGCAGTGAAGGAGTGTTCCCCTTAATTCCAAATACTCTCCAACATAGACTGTAATTAGCCTTTTTGATCTTAGCCATTCGGATAGGTATAAGATGGTGTCTCAGTAATTTTTGAATTGCATTAACCTGATAACTAATGATGTTGAACAATTCTTTAGGTGTATCTCAGCCATTTGAGATTCTTTTGTTGAGAATTTTCTGTTTAAATCTGTACCCCATTTGTTAAATGGATTTGTCTTCCAGGGTGACATGGTCCAGCCTTGCCCTCATTCACATGTCTGATAGTGTCTATGGGAGGTCAACAAGATGGAGCAGCAGGTGAAAGCAATTGCTCACAAGCCTGAAGATCTATCAATCCACAGAAACACTGGTGGAAGGGAGAGCCAACTCCCCAAAGTGACAGCCATCCAAAACACACACCCATGCCCACATTCACACACACACAAAACACACACACACCTACACACCATACACATACACACACACACACACACACACACACACACACACACACACACACACA
>CABHPH010082222.1:0-13340 GCA_902168325.1 Peromyscus nudipes | reverse complement strand
TTACTCTTTCTTTTTTGAGTCAACTTTTTCCTGTGGAAAGAAGCTATGTAGCCTGTGTCCCCTCAAGTCCAGAGATCTCTTTTTAGGGTCACCCAGGAGGTTCTATGCACCATTTCCACAGAAATAAACAATAAAATAAAATAAGCAATAAAATAAAATTGTTCTAAAAGTTAAAGGCTCACAGTCTGAGAACTGCAGCTCTGACTGCAGGAATTGCAACCTGCTGCTATTGTGCAAAGATGTTTAGGCCTAAAAGCTGAGATCCTGAGTAAACTCCTTCCCCACCAGCATGGTCCCTTTAAAGAAAGAACATGGGTCTCAAGTTCAAACCTAAGTCCCTATCCTTTCGAAGCAAGACACTACCACAAATTAAAGTCTTTCTTCACTGAAGACTTAGATATAGATATATAAATCTTGGCATCTGGTATCACCCTGGGTCATAGTTTGTTGCTATTGTTTGATGGAGAAGAAATAAACCACATGTTGATCTGGGAACATGAGCTAGATGATGTGTAGTTCACTTTGCCATCTTTAAGTAGTTGGAAATAACTATTTAATAAGTAGTTAAAAATAACCTGAGTCCCAGGGGTGCTTATTGCTGTGTACTGCTAGCCCCAGGCCCCTCTGCCTTCTGACCTATGCTAGCTTCTAGAAAGGGGTCATTCAAGTCAGATCTCAGCACATTGGAATGGAAAGCCTGGGACACTGTGGCCCTAGTCTCACCACAGCTGTATTGCAACATTATTTAATCATGTTGTGCAATCGGCAACTTCAGCCATGCTTTGAGCAAACAGTCAAAGCCACAGTTGATGGGAATACAGTGAAGAAATCCTAAAGTCTGCCTGGACATGACATGGCCACTGCTCCCATCAACTCACGGCAGCCATAATTACCCGCCAGCCAAAGTTTCAGCATGGATGGGAAGGAGCCCTGGAGGCCCCACCCCTCTGGGGGGAACTATTGGCAGTCAATGGCTGCTGAGGGAAGGACAGTCACTCTCCTTTAGAGGAGTGGCTGCCTGCCAGTAGACTGCTTGTGGCCCAGGAAGTGGCCACACACCAGTGAGCAGATGGACAGCACTAATTGTACTCAGTGAGTTATTAATAACAATAAAAAAGGGCATGAAGTTAGGAGGAAGACAGGCTAAGGAGGCAGTAGGGGGAGATGGAGGGAGGTAGAGGTGGATAAATATAATCAAAATACATTGAATAAATATCTGGAACTTTGAAAGAATAAAAGTATATATATATTTAAAAAAAATTAAATACTGAAGTCTGTAGCTTAAATTCCTATAAATCCTTAAAATCCCCAATTTTCAGCAACTTGGTAATATTTTAAAAGAAGAAACATAGTAATTTTTGTCACTCAGAATGCCATAGTTTGTAATAGGAGGTGCGATAAATTAGGAGCAGCTGCTGAGCAAGTGTAGCAGTCATTTGGTAGTCTGCAACAATTTTAACCTAAAACAGCCTGGAAGCCCTTCCCATTCTCTTTTGAAGTGCATTTCTTTTTTGGATACTAAAACCATGCTCTCTACCACTTAGCTGGGAGTTCACAGCCACTTGTGTCCCATGCCTGGAATATCACACGTACATCTCTGTCAACATCTTGGAAAGTTCTGTGGTCATGATGCCCTTGTGTTCCATTTCTCCATCCAGCTGCAGCTTTGAATCCCACAAGTTGTCATTTAGCCTCAGGCTGATGAGAAGAAATGTCATTCCACTCTCAATATTGCTAAAGAATGTAGGAACCTCCATATGCATGATGCATCCAAGACAGGGCAATGACAATTCACCTTCTCTCTACATTCTCTCCATACCTTTTACTCGATGTGAACTGTTGGCACAGCTCCTGTGTAACCAGCCACCAGGTTTGCCCTGGTACAGCCAAAATCCCATAAGACTTTTATACAAGTTTTCTAAAATAAGGTCACTTATAAATGTCACTGTTTACCACGCATGTGGTTCAGAGTTCTTACTTTTCAACAGCATTGTGCTTCGGAAGTTTCCATGGCTTTCCATTACAGACTCCCTCATATTCTCCAAGTGGACTTAGGAGACTTTACTGTGTGTGTAAGGAAAGCATTGAAACTGATGGATAGTTTTATCTAAAATGATTACATGGGAAGAAATCAACAAATGAACATATTAGAAGGAAGCGATGGGAGGGGGAGTGGAGAATAGATGGGACCAGCAAAGCGTCTGTTGAGGCAACAAAGAGTCTCCCACTAAATTGTTAGCTGTATTGAATGAAGTCCAGAGACCCTGGGAAAGAGAAACCATGGATTGTGTCTTCTGCCCATTGCTCACTAAGAGTTACAGGGCTTCAGGGTTGCAGAGTTACAGTTTCTATAACCTAGAGGTACCAAAAGATGTGGGCCATTCTATAGGACCCAGAGAATAAATATATATAGAACTCAATAAACATATTAAATAAATATATATAAATAAATATATGAAGAACTCAAGAACTAGACATCAAAATATCAAATAATCCAATTAAAAAATAGGGTGCAGATCTAAACAGAGAATTCTCAACAGAAGAATCTCAAATGGCTGAAAGACATTTAAGGAAGTGTTCAACATCCTTAGCCATCAGGGAAAAGCAAATCAAAATGACTCTGAGATACCATTTTACCATTTTATGCCTGTTAGAATGACTATGATCAAAAACACTAATAACAGCTTATGTTGGAGAGGATGTGGAGCAAGGGGAACACTCCTCCACTGCTGATGGGAGTATAAACTTGTACAGCCACTCTAGTAATCAGTATGGTGGTGTCTCAGAAAACTGGGAATCAACCTACCTCAAGACCCAGCAATACCACTCTTGGGCATATACACAAAAGATGCTCAACCACATCACAAGGACATTCGCTCAACTATGTTCATAGCAGCATTATTTGTAATAGCCAGAACCTGGAAACAACCTAGATGCTCCTTAACTGAAGAATGGATAAAGAAAATGTGGTATATTTACACAATGGAGTATTACGCAGCGGTAAAAAATAATGTTATCATGGAATTTGTAGGCAAATGGATGGAACTAGAAGAAATCATCCTGAGTGAGGTAACCCAGACCTAGAAAGGCAAACAGGGTATGTACTCACTCATAACTGAATATTAGATGCAAAGCAAAGGATAAACAGGCTACAATCCACACCCCCAGAGAAGATAGGCAAAGAAGAAGACCCTAAGAGGGACACACACGGATTGCTCCAGGAAGGGGAAAGGGGGAAGACTTCCTGGGTAAACTGGGAGGGGGGAGTACAGGGGAGAGGATGGGGGGTGGGATGAGGGTTCAAGATGGCAGAGTTGGGGGAGGGAGAGAGAGGGAGAGCAATGAAAGAGATACCCTGACAGAATGGCCATTATGGAGTTAGAGAGAAATCCAGTGCTAGGGAAATCCCCAGGAACCCACAAGGATGTCCCTAGTTGAGACTCATAGCAATGGTGGAGAGGGTGCTTGAACTAGCCTTCCCCTGTACTCAGATTGGTGTCTATCCTAATTGTCATCATAGAACCTACATACATCCAGTGACTGATGGAAGCAGATGCAGAGACCCACAGCCAAGCACTTGGCCAAGATCCTCAAGTTCAGTTGAAGAGAGAGAGGAGGGATTATGGGAGCAAGGTGGGGGCAAGATCATGATGGGAAAAACCACAGAGACAACTGACCCAAGCTAGTGCAATCTCAGGGACTCTGAACTGACAGCTGGGAGCCTGCATGGGACCGAGCTAGGCCCTCTGAATGAGGGTTATAGTTGCGTGGCTTGATCTGTTTGTGGGTCCCCTGGCAATGGGACTAGGACTTACCCTGGGTACATGAACCGGCTTTTTAGAGTCCATTCCCTATGGTGCAATGCCTTACTCAGCCTGGATGCAGTGGGCAGGGGCTTGGCCCTGCCCCAACTTGGTGTGCCAGCCTGTGTTGACTACCCAAGGGAGGCCTTACCCACTATGAGGAGTGGATGGGAGTGGGAAGCGGGGTTGACGGGAGGGGGGGGGGATGGGAGAAGGGGGAGGAGGTAAAAAAAAAGATAACAAACTGTGCTGAGCCAAACAATAGAATGGGGCCTTGATGAGACTTTGTTTTTCATAGTAAATGATGGAGAGAACGTGTACATTTTAAGTCTCTCTTCTCAAACTAATGACTTCATTTCACACATCTGCTGCCCTTTCCTCCAGATGAAAGAAAAACAGACATCTTCATTCTGAAAATAAGAGAGGGTAAGGAAGAAAAGGAAGGCAGATGTTTTCCAGCAATGGAATCTAACATCAGGTCACCAGATACCTCCACTCTCCCATCCTGACTTATTCAACAAGTATCAATAAGTACCACTGTGTCCAGAGTCCTTTGAATGTTGGCTTATTATGGAATCAAGAGTTTCAGGTAAGAATAAGCCCAAAATACATATAATCCAGAGAGCCCTAAACAGAGACCTTCCTGAAATCTGGGCAAAAACCAAAACAAAACAACAAAAAACAAACAAACAATCCTGAGATTTGAATGAGCTACAAGTTTGGTGTTTCCTTCCAGTGGCTGGAAGCACTGTTAGTTGCCTAAAGCCATGGGCAGGTTGGAGCCTTTTCCAGCTGTGTCCAACTGTGTCCAGCTGTGTCCAAGTGTGTCCAGATGTCTACTGCTGTCATCTTTCAAGTCTTCCAACCCTAGAAACAGTGGCACTGTTGGTGGTTCAGGAAGACATTGCATGTAATTATGTTCACTACTGAAGCCTCCACCCACGACCTCTGTGTTCTCTTTTGTCATGATGACTGGCTGTGGAGCATCAAAATCGGTCATATATTGCACCTCTGACCAAGACTCAGTTTCACTTGACCAAAGAAATAAATGTGAGTTTTTGCCTTCGGAACTATTTAGGCAGAGGGCTGGCTATTTGCACCTTGTGAAAAAAAAGCCATGTGAAAGCAGCTTCCTGGAGAGGCTTACTGCAAACAGAGCAGAACTCTCAGTTTAGCAGACCAGTAACAAAGAAATGTTGCTTTCAGGCTCTGTTCCAGACAAGGTTTGGGCGCCTGGGAGTCAAGTAATAAGAAAACATCTCCAAGTCTTTCTTTCATAGGGTGAACACTCAGGGGCCAGGACTTCCATGTATTTGGGAAAAGAAAGATTAGAAATAGTAGTGTGTCTTTCACTTCAGGAACACAGGCCAGTGGCAGATTGGCAGACCACTGGCTTGTTGCTATATAGACACATAGACCACACACACACACACACACACACACCATCATGTTGTCCAGTCCGTCCCTTTCTCACTGATTGGCAAACTTCTTTATTACATTTAAGTCAATTTCCATCACTTTGAGTCACTCTAAGCATTTAGAGAGTTTCATCTAGGCTCTTTAAGACTTAAGACATTCACATGATATGATGCAAATCTCCCGTTTCAGTCCTTACCTTTTCTCCATTACAGCTTGAGCTTTGGGGCCCTGAGATTTTTGAGTTGAATATGCTGAGGGGAAGAGGGGGCAAGAAATGGCTTCTCCCATTGCTCTCCTCTCCTGGGACACCCTGGGATAGGCTGATCCTGGCTGAGATGCTGGTCTGGAGCATTGACATGCACATGATTGAGCACCAATTTTGTCCTACCCACAGTCCACTGGGGCTTTGCACCCAGGTTCCAGGGAGGTTGGGCACACTTGCTGGCTCTGCAGGCCCACTCTGTAGGGCTTGAACTTTGTGAGCACATTCCTTGTCCCATCCTGGTTGCCCTTTCACATTGTACCCACCCTCTTTGCTCATGGCTCTGCTGCAGGGCAACAGGCATCAATCTCATTTAACATCTGTGTTAAACAGACATCCAATGGGGAAGGACATGGTGTACCCTGTTCCTGCAGACACTGGGGACTTTCTAGGGGACTGATTGGTCTTCTGTCATTTGACTTCAGGGAAACAGCAGAATATCTCTTCCTCACCAATGGGGAGCAAGGAGTGTGAGCCCAGACTCTGAAAAGGTTGTACAGTCTTCCCTCAGTCATCTGTAGTAGTAGGGAACTACTCACCAACCACACTGATAAGGGTCTCAGTCCCAGGAGTGGAGCTGTCCCGAAAGCTGTGGTTTCTGGGGTCAGAGTGCAATTCTGAGAACCTCACTTCTTGTCTTCAAGGCCATCAGTATTAGCAACTTCTTAGGATCCCTTCAGCTTCCCCCACATGTATTTCTATGAGTAAATGTAAATCTATTGATTGAATCTATCATACATGAGGGGCCTACCCACCTAGTACACTGCTCCTCACTCTTCAGAGTTTGTGGAAGCCTGCCTCTTCCTGTGGCTCCACTGATGTGCTGGCTAGTTTTGTCAACTTGGCACAAGCTAGAGTCATCTGAGAGCAGGGAGCCTTGTGAGTCCAAAACAGGAACAATATACCTTGCAGGTTAAGGGTTCTGTTTGCAGTTAAGACAGTTAAGAATAATTTCCTGTTTGTCCTGTGTTAATTCCTTGCAAGTTAAGGTTTCTATTTGTAGTTAAGAATAAATTCCTGTTTCTTAGATCTGAGGTTAACCGCTTGCAACCCCATTCACGTGATGTATTGCTTACCCTTGTTCCTCCCCTTCCATTGTATCTTTCAAACAATGTATAACAGCCAACTCCCTCACCCCTGCGAACACCTCATCTCTCCTATAAAAGGGACTTCAAGAGGCCAGGAGGGGCTGCTCTCTCAAATCCCAACATAGGGCAAAACAACCGGCTGGCCAGCAACACAGCTTGCTTTAATTAGACAGTCGTGGATTTGGTCTTTTCTCTTTGAGATTCTCAGACTTAACAGCCTCAATTGAGAAAATACCTCCATAAGATGGGGCAGTAGGCAAACCTGTAGGGTATATTCTTAGTGATTGATGGGGGGAGGGCCCAGCCCATTGTGGGTGGTACCATCCCTGGGCTGGTGGTTTTGGGTTCTATAAGAAAGCAGGCTGAGCAAGCCATGAAGAGCAGCCAGTAAACAGCTCCCCTCCATGGCTTCTACATCAGCTCCTGCCTCCAGGATCCTGCCCTGCTTGAGTTCCTGTCCTGGCTTCCTTCAATTATGAACAGTGATATGGAAGTACAAGCCAAATAAACTCTTTCCTCCCCAGGTTGTTTTGGGTCATGGTATTCCATCATGGCAGTAGTAACCCTAACTAAGACAACCAAATAGGGTATAATCTGGCTGCCACGATCGTCACACTGATGGACATAACTGTTGGTTTGAACTTTGCTTATGGGCTGCTGTCCCCAACACTGCTCTGCTGAGTATGCTATCCTCTGCTTATGCCTGTGGAGCTTGTATTTTGTCTGTGTGACAACTGTGATTGCTGGAAGAATGGATTCACAGAAGTCCCTGATGTTGACAAAGGACTGCCGTCAACACTGTAGGTAAAACTCGAAGGGATTTCCAATCACGTTGGCTGTAGCAGGATCCCTAGGAGGGCACTTTAACCATCCCCACACTGGGATCCCATCCTAGCTAGTTCCTTCCACTCTCCAGGAGTGGATTCAGGACTCTACATTGACTTGAAAACTCATGGGAGACCCCAAAGAATGGCCAAAGTTTCTAATCTCAAAGACTGCCAACAGGAGCAGAAAAATCAAACTGGAGGTGGGCACTGGCCTCCACTCAGTGTACAGAGAAATGCAAATCACACTAGACACTTCTATCCTCTCTGGAATTAAGGTCATCTGCCAGGGGACTTTGCATCCTCTCCAGTGTCTCTGCATGGTCACATTCCTCAGACTCCACCTCTCCAAGTGACCCTGAGTAAGGCCACCAGAACAATTAATTCTTGAGCTGGGCAGCGGTGGCACACACCTTTAATTTCCAGTACTTGGGAGGCAGAGCCAGGTGGATCTCTGTGAGTTCAAGGCCAGCCTGGTCTACAGAGTGAGATGTAGGGCAGGCACCAAAACTACACAGAGAAAACCTGTCTCAAAAAACCAAAAAAAAAAAAAATTAATTCTTGAGAGAGATCTATTGGTTCTATTCCCCAGAGAGCTGTACTCATACTGAGATCATCAATTTTCTCCAAGTTGTTCTCAGAACTCAAGGCCTCCAGCAAGTGATGAAAGGGGAAATCTCCTAAAGGCACTGCTAGTATCTGGGATGCCCAACTACAAAGCTCAGTGGATCACAAGAGCTTCGAGCTGCTCAAAAACATCCAAACGCTCAGAGCTCCAACCTTAGATCCAATCTCGAGGGCCTCATCTTCAAGATGGAGAGCAGCCTGCACAGAAGACAGCGGTGTAGAAGCACACCGTAGAAGGAGGAGAACTTCCAAAACACTGTCCTTAAGTTCTCAGAGAGGAGAGAAATGTTTTATCCATAAACATGAGTAAGTGTTTTTCCAAAAGAAAATGGCAATAAAAGAACTGCTGATGGCTAAAGTGTATCAGCAAAATTCAAAACAATCGAAGAATTAGAAGGTAGAAGTGAGGATGGAACAGTTTGTGATCAAAGGGTTACCAGTCAATAACGTTCTGGGAGATGATGCGGAATCTTCCCCAGCCTAGGCAGTATTATGTAGCAGATGCAGGATGTAGCCTGTGAGTCCAGAAATCTGGTAGTTAAGAGGACTATTCAGTTGCTTAGAAATGGTTCAAAGTAAGACAATATCTCTTCCTTCTTTCCCCATCAGTGTTCATAATTTCCATTCCTGCTAAGAGGCAAAAGAAAAGCAGCCCCCAGCATCCCAGAACCTTACTGCCTAGTATGCATGACTTCCTTTATAGAGACAGAATGTATTGGAAGGTCAGCCACAGACTATAAAGACATAGCAGTTCCATAGTTCAAGATGAGGGTGGAGCCTGGGGCTTCTGTCCCATTTCTTTCTATTTCCTTAAACAGTCATATGTTGCACAGAATTTTACATTTTTATTTGCCAAACCTGTACATCTCATTTTCTTATATTATTTGTTTATATGATACTTCAAATTTGTGAAGAGACATTTTATATTACACAATTCATAGGTTATGAAAAAGAGAGGAAAACCAAATTTCCTTCCCACCTTGTCTCTTGCATATACAGTTCCCTCCCAGTGTCAGACAGCTACCGACATGTTATGGGAATTTTGTCTATGCTGTGGTCTGACGTCCAAAGAAGTCAGGTTTTGGTTTGAGAGGTAGGGTTCACATTCAGTTGGTTGGAATGGATCATGGAGTTCCCTGGTAGACTCAGAAAAGAGAGGCCCCTAGGAAGAAGAAGCAGGGCTGGAAGGTTGCATGGCCCTATTGAGCTGGAAGCAGATGGTGGTGTATGTTGCAGTTGCTTGCAATTATCTCAGGTTTTTATCTTTAATATTTGTCTCTGGGTTTTATTTTATAATGAACAGTAAAAGGAATCACTATATTTGGCACCCCACATTGGGCACCATTTGTAGGTGGAGGTTTTCATTGGGACTGCTAGTCAGGTCTGTCCCACCAGCCTGAGACTTATTATTAATTATAAATGCTTGGCCAATAGCTTAGGCTTGTTACTAACTAGCTCTTACATCTTAAATTAACCCATATTTCTTATCTATGCTCTCTCACATGGCAGTACCTTTTTTCAGTATGGCATGTTCATCTGCTTCCTCTGTGTTTGGCAACCCCCTGACTCCGCCCTTCTTCTTCCCAGCATCATCTCAGTTTGGCTCTCCCATATAACCTCTTTCTGCCTAGCTATCAGCCAGTAAGCTCTTTATTAATCCAATCAGAAGATGCCTTGGCAAAGACACATCTTCAGAATGTACAAAAGATTATTCATGACACTAACATCTTTATAATCTTCTAGAGACACTTTACACATGTACAAGAATATCCCTGCTCTCCCACACCCCACTCTCCATAGCAGCATCTTTGAATATCATTCTGATCATCATCTATCAGTAGTCAGTATTTAGAGATCTGCCTTGTAACTAAGCATTATGTAGTATTCCCTCTATAAATGTTTGGGAGTTTGGTCAGTCCTCTACTGATGAATATTTTAATCTCATTGTCTTTATTGATGTCTTTATTCTTTGGGTACTTCCCCTCTGTGATGGAGATCAAGCTGAAGCCCTTGTGTGCTGAGCAAATGCTTTACCTCAGCTATGAGTCCAGTCTTATTTTCACTCTTTGAACATTACATCCCACAGTGCCAAAATTACTCTCAGAAATATGCTGTTTCTCATATCTGCCAGGTTATCTGCTAAATAAATTATTTTAAATGTAATTTTTGGATCAAAGGAGAGTTTCGTTTTTAATATTGGCAGACATTGTCCAATAAAAGCCATATGTCTCAATGCTGTTTATCACAGTAGTTTAACACTGAGAAAGTAAAAATAACTGAGAAAAAATGAGGAGAAATAAAAGCCCAAATATGGCATGGATAGAAAAGAAGATATAGATGAGGACAAGTTCAGAAACTAGACCAAAGAAAAATGTGAAAAAGAAATGAGAAAATGTAAGAGGGGAGAAAAGTTGGGGAATTCTAAAATCTGAAAGACAAATGAAAATGATTTCTAAAAGAGAATTATCGAAAGTGGCAAAGGATATTTGGGGAAGTAAGAGACATGGGTTTTTTGACAGAAGAATAAAACTCTATAGGTGAAGTTTCATAGCACATGAAGGTTCAGAACAGTGGAGAACTTTAGTTTTTAACCCTACAAATTATCAGAAAGAATACCTAAGCAACTACAACCGAGCAGGAAGCTGAGCCCCACCACAAGGCAACCATGAAGGTAATGGCAGAGGGCCCATTGCTCTGAAAATAAAGTGAATTTCTGAGTTATAAGTCTGTGCCTAGCCCTGGACCAATGGCTCAGAGCACCACAACAGTGAATCCGACAAGCAAGGTCTGCAGTTATTAATGTCTGTGTTCCCTTTACCAGTAACAAGAAAACATGCTCCTCTTAGGGCAAAGGACACTGTTGCCTGGGAACGAGACTACCCTGGTATTTCCAACACTATTTTTATACAACCTGCCACGTCCTGGGTGGTCTGGGGGAGAGGGGGCTGAAATTGGGAGACAGCACACTGGGTGAAAGGTTTCCTTGCAAGCTGCATAACCCTTGGTTAGAAATGTGCATCTTTGAGATCTAGGGGGCACTATTAAAACAGGGCCTGGCACCCCCGGAAGACGGAGACATTCAGCACCTCCTTCATGGAGAGGAGGCGAGGAGTGGTGCTGGTGCACAGTGGAGCACAGTGGAGCGCTGCCCGTGTCCATGTCCACGTGACCCCAGCCTCTCTGATGGCCTACGCATCCGTGTCCTCATCTGCAGAGAATCTGAAGGCTTCAGGATCTTCATTCGCACTTTAACACAGGTGCCCAGCCCATTAGCTAGACATTAGTTCTTTCTCTATTACTTATCAAATCCCATGTTCACTCCATTAGACTAGTTTACACTTAGTTCTTTTCATGTTTTAGGACCTAATCCTTGATACTGAATTTCATTTAACATATACAAATACTTTTTTCATTGCTAGAGATCATACCAAGGGCCTTGTACTTCCTAGGTAGGCACTCACCACGAAGCTGCACCTAGTCCTCACAGACAGGGTTTAGGAGAATTACCATGCAATGGTAATGGTATAGTCTTACTTTAAGAAACTGAATTTGTGGAGTGACCTGCCTGCCAACTGGACTGCCACCACCCACTAGATTCTGCTCCCCCAAGTCCCACTCTGCCGCCCAATCCCACCTACTTCATCATCCCCCCTGAGGTCAGCACTTCCCTGCAACTCCAGTAGATTACATAGGCCCAGGCACAGCCCACACCAATAAGAAGAACAGCACCCTTCCACTGGGCTCCGTATTCTGGTCTACAACTGCAGAAGAAGACTTCAACTTTACAGGAGGCCAGACTGGGTCTAGGCACCCAAGGCCCCACAAACATCTGCAGAGACACCCTACTGAAACTGAAGACTTGCCTGTCGCCAGAACCCTTGGCCACTTGAGCCAGAAGACAAGAGAGGAAACACAAAACAAAGGAACAAAACACCCATCCAACAAAGACAAATGCAAGAATCAACACTTACACCTTTAATCATCCAAAATCCAGATGCCTAAATACCAGTGTAAGAACACATTCAATAACAGAGAGGGTGATATGGCACCACCAGAACCCAGTGATCCTATGGCAGCAAGACATCAACATTTCAATGTAGCTGAAGTACAAGAAAATGTTCTTAATAACTTTATGAAGATTATATATGATTTACTTAAAGAGGAAATAAAAAGTTCCTTTAAAGAAATCAAGGAAAAGACAAACAAAAAAATTGGAAGAAATCAATAAATCCCTTAAAGAATGCCAAGAAGCCAAGAAAAAAACTATCAAACAGGTGAAAGAAATGGTTCAAGACCTAGAAATTGAAATAGAAACAATAAAGACAACTCAAACCAAGGGAATTCTGGAAACAGAAAATCTGGGTAAGCAAACAGGAACTACAGATGCAAGCATCACCAACAGGATACAAGAGATGGAAAAGAGAATCTTAGGCATTGAAGATACAATAGAAGAAATAGATTCAGCAGTCAAAGAAAATGTTAAATATAAAAGATTCTTGACACAAAATATCCAGGAAATCTGAGACACCATGAAACGACCAACCCAGAGAATAACAGCAATATAAGGAGGAGAATCCTCTCCCAGGCTAGAGAGATAGCTCAGAGGTTAAGAGCACTGGCTATTCTTCCAGAGGTCCTGAGTTCAATTCCCAGAAACCACATGGAGGTTCACAACCATCTATAATGAGATCCGGTGTCCTCTTCTGGCCTGCAGTGCAGGCATGCATGCAGGTAGAACACTGTATACATAATAAATAAATAAAAAAAGGAGGAGAATCCCAGCTCAAAGGTACAGAAAATATATTCACCAAAATCATAGAAGAAAACTTTCCCAACCTAAAAAAGGACATGCCTATAAAGGTATAAGAAGTTTACAGAACAACAAATAGACTGGAAAAAAAGCCCCATCACCAAATAACAATCAAAACAATAAACATACAGAATAAAGAAATGATATTAAGAGCTACAAAGGAAAAAGGCCAAGTAAAATATATAGGCAGACCTATCAGAATTATACCCAATTTCTCAATGGAGACTCTAAAAGTCAGAAGATCCTGGACAGATGTGATGCACACACAAAGAGACCACTGTTGCCAGCACAGACTACTATACCCAGCAAAACTTGAAATCAACATAGATAGAGAAAACAAGATATTTCATGACAAAACCAAATTTAAACAAAACCTATCCACAAATCCAGCCCTTCAGAAAGTACTAGAAGGAAAACTCCAACCCAAGGAAGTTAGCTACACCCACAAAAACATAGGCAATACATAATCCCACACCAGCAAAACCCAAAGAAGGAAAACACACACAC
>CABHPH010082218.1:524-25938 GCA_902168325.1 Peromyscus nudipes | reverse complement strand
TTTACTTTAAAAATGTAAAGTAACTTAAACATCTTCAACACAATCTCCACTATGTTTCCTCTCTCACACACAAAGCCTGTTATTTTATGGGTATTCAATGACATTTGCTTTTGTTTTATGTTTGAAATATTAGCTATGTTTCTGGGATTTGTGTGTGTGCATAAATTTGTAGTTGATTGTTTATCTTTTACTCTTTGGGAGCCTGACACCCAGCTCCCAAATAAATACACACAGACTTAGTCTTAATTATGAATGCCCAGCCTTAGCTTGGCTTGTTACTAGCCAGCTTTTCTAACTTAAATTATCCCATTTCTCTTTAACTACATTTTGCCTCTGGGCTTTTTACTTTTCCTTATTCTATATATCTTTCTTTCCTTCTTACTCTGTAGCTGGCTGGGTGGCTTGGTAGCTGGACCCTCTCTTCTTTTTCTCACTCCTCTCCTCTTTTTAGATACCTCCTCCTCTTTATTCTCTCTGCCCACCAGCCCCACCTATTCCTCTCTCCTGCCTAGCTCTTGGTTGTTCAGCTCTTTATTAGATCAATCAGGTGTTTTAGACAGGCAAAGTAACACAGCTTTATAGAGTTAAACAAACACAACATAAAAGAATGTAACACTTCTTTACATCGTTAAACAAATATTCTACAGCATAAACACATGTAACACATCTTAAACTAATATTCCACAACAAATTAGTTCATAACATTACTATAGACAAGACCTGGTGTTTATGTGAAATTTACAGTGACTGAGCTATGTCTATGTTAAGATGCAGGTTATTGTGTGAGTTATAAATTATAGTATCAGGAAGGGCTGGCTATAACTGAATACTATGATTGATAAGCCATAATTGAACTTAAAAAATAATTGTATTGGCATTCTGCCTTTTGCTGCTAAGTCAAATGTGTCTTGTAAATTGTTGATATGTTCTAAGTGGAATGTTAATGGTTTGCAACATTGGGTAGTAAGTACTGCAGAAGTGCTGTTTTGAATGCCCAGGATCAGCAAGTGAAATGGTGCTGGATCCCAGAGTGTGTGTGAGTTCAACCTGTGAGGAGCTCGGGCTTGTCTCTGTAGTTATTTAATTAGAATAAGTTAAAGTATCAGGTATGCTCTTGCTAATAAGTTCAGTATTTCATAGGATAAATAATATTGTGTCTTCAAATAAAATGTAAGCACTCATGAGTGAAAACTTATTGCATGACTTATATACCAAGGATTAGTTGGGGGGTACATATTTATTTAGTTAACAAGGACTCCTTCCTCTACTGCCTATTTGTTTTATAATCATAAACTGTAATTTACATCAGTTTAAAAAAATATTATTAAGTAGATGTCAGGAGCCATCCTCAGCGGTGGACAGGTCCCAGCAGAGGATGTAAGGAGTTTGTGAGGGAAGGAAATGAGCCAGGCCATGGTGGTCAGGAGAACCTTGCAGCCTGACTGATTAGCAGCCAGAATGCTTCTTTATTTATACATTATTTAGTAAGCAGGGATACATTCATGATGTTCCAAAACATAGATCATATCATTTTTGTTTTTGGACATGTGTTTCACTTCCTTTTGCTCATCTTTTAGTCATCATTAATAAACTATGACAGAACAGAGTTATCATTTTTCCCTCAAGTTTTGACATCATTAATAAACAGAACTACCATTTTTAACCATTAACCCTATAACCCAATTTTTAAGAATCTGGAGGCATATGACAGGCTGTTCTCAGGCTGGTAGCTTTGGTAGCTTCAAGGACACTAGACCAAAACAAAATCTTCAAGCCAGCCTGGGCATTTTGCCATGTCCCAAGCAGTTTATTATTAACTCTTAATGGTCAGAGTACCCAGGAAAAATCCTCAAGCTAAAGCTGCTGCAGTTATTATTCAAATTATGGCACAATACAATGTCTATATTCCATACATATATAGAATTTGTCTATATATCTAATCCTGGAATTCTGTTGTTCTTTGGTCATATGACACCACAGTGGCTCTGCATGTGCCAACTTTTCTCAGAGAGGGAGGTCCTGGCATCTCATTCTTTTTTTTTTTTTTTAAAGATTTATTTATTATGTATACAGCATATATGACTGGAGGCCAGAAGAGGGCACCAGATCTCATTACAGATGGTTGTGAGCCACCATGTGGTTGCTGGGAATTGAACTCAGGACCTCTGGAAGAGCTGCCAGGGCTCTTAACCTCTGAGCCATCTCTCCAGCCCCCTGACATCTCATTCTTTTATAATCTATCCACTCTATACATTGCTCATCAGTTTGTCTCTGTGTAAGGCAAAGGTAACTTCAGCTAATCTAACTTTGTTGCTGTATGTGCCATGTAATTGTCTGAGTGCACAGTGGAAAGAGGCTTGCAATCTGATCTGTGGCTAACTCCTCTATCCCACCTAATCTTATTGACCTTTTTAAGTTTACTTTGTTTTGATTAACTTGTTCCTGAGTAAGTACAGGGACAAATGATTCAAGAATGTCTCATAGCCTCAGGAAGAGACCTCTGGCTTCTTTATGTGTCACAACTTCCAAGGCATAAGGAAGACCTTCAAGTAGATAAAGATGCCTCCATAGAAGAGGGAGAGGATAGTATGTTCAGGACTGTCCTGGGAAAGCTTAGAAGGAGCATTCCTGGGAGACGGCATAAACGATTCATAAGAAAATTTCCATCAATCCAATATCCCCAAATTATACAAATATTAAAAGTCTCCCAAGCATGCAACAAGTGGAGATAAAAATGAAAGGTGGTGTGGCAGTCCTCATGCAGCTCAGATTTGCTGGATCTTTGTCAAGCAACTGTGCTGGCTTTATGACTTCTGCCATTCCATTCAGATATGGCTGTGCCAGGTAACACCTGCCAACTGCTTAGGGACATCCTCTGACCACAAAAGGCACCTGCTGACTGCAGAGTCCACCTACAGAAGGACATGGTCACCTGATGAGGGGCAGCGTCACATCCTGAGGACACAGGACACCCGCTGACAGGCAGAGCCACATGGAAAGGACACAGGATATATGTATGGGGCCTGGTCACATGTAGAAGAAGAGAGCCACTTGTTGAGGGCAGAGGATGTCTATTACATGTCAGGGCCACCTGCAGAAGACCAGAGCCACATGGTAAAGGGCAGAGATACTGCTAGAGGGCACAGGACAACTGCTAAGGGGCATGACCACCTGCTAAAGTTGCAGGAGACATTTAAGGAGCAGGGACATTTATTCAGGACCCGGAACACCCTCTGAGCTCATGGGGACACCTATATAAAGACAGAAGACATCAGAAGACAGGCAAAGGCATATACTGAGGGCAAAGGACACATTTTAAGAGGAAGGGCTACCTGTTGAGGACCAGAACCACCAGCTGAGGACCAGGGCTAGCTTATGAGTTCATGGGGACACCTACAGTGGATATAAGATATACAGAGGGTCTGAGACAACTGCAGAGGGCACAGGCCACTTGCAGAGAGGCATGACTACTTGCTGAGGGAGTGGGAACACCTGTCAGTGGCTTGAGGACATCTTCTGATCACATAAGACACCTGCTCACTGTATAGGACACCTGCAGAAGGGCAGGGACACACGTTGAGGACACAGGACACCGGCAGAGGGACAGGGGCAACTGCTGAGGTCACAGGACACCTGATAAAGCCCAAGACAAATTGGTGAGGGCACAAGGAATTCTACAGAGATACGAGAAACAAGCAGAGGGTCAGAGCCACCAACTTAGTACTCAGGAGAACCCTAACCCTAACCCCTAACCCTCTAACCCTAACCCTTAACCTAACCCTTAACCCTAACCCTAACCCTGACCCTGACCCTGACCCTGACCCTAACCCTAACCCCTAACCCTAACCCTGAACCTGACCCTGACCCTTGACCCTAACCCTGACCCTGACCCTCTAACCTTGACCCTGACCCTAACCCTGACCCTAAACCCTAACCCTAACCCTGACCCTAAACCCTAACCCCTAACCCTGACCCTGACCCTGACGCTAAACCCTAACCCTGACCCTTGACCCTTGACCCTGACCCTAACCCTAACCCTAACCCTGTCCCTAACCCTAACTCTAACACCCTAACCCTAACACCCTAACCCTAACCCTAACCCCCTAACCCTAACACCCTAACCCTAACACCCTAACAACCCTAACCCTAACCCTAACCCTAACGAGGCAGGAGGATCCAGAGATAGAGGCCAGCCTAGGAGGTTTGGGAAAAGCTTCATCCTGAACCACAAACGGTGGTGGGACCATGGATGCAGTGGCTGCTACTCCGAGTTGCTGGCTTCTTCTCATCGTGTGGGTGACTGCAATGATGCTGCTACCTAGGTCAAAGGATTTACTGCTGCTTTTTTGGAGAAGAATTGCCAGGACCATCATGTTACAAAAAAGCATTGACAAAGGTCAGTTTGGAAAAGTTTGGCAAGACAAATGGTGGGGAGAAATTGCTGTGAAGATATTCTCTTCTAGGGAAGAACATTTGAGGTTCCAAGAGACAGACATTTATCAGACTAGGATTGCTCCAAACCACAGAGGAGGCACAAAAAAAAAGTCTGCAGGGAACTATGACCACACCTAACAGTGACTTTAAAATCTTCAAAAAGATAACAGGACTCTACAATGATGATTCCACAAGGAATATAGTAAAGTCATTAAGCTGATTAACAACATGGAAAGATTGACTTTGGACTACAAACTGGTCAAGACAGTTTTGAGATGACTAGCTGAGATGATCCAGCCTGACAAATTGCTCAAACAAGAACTTGTGACAAGCCCTGAACTTTCCTATTATACAGAGACTGAACAAATGATACAGGACTTCACAATTAACACAAAAATTTTCTTTTCAGGATTCCTTAAAGATGTCTTCACCCCTAGAAAGCGGGAAGTAATTTTAAGAAAACGACGCCCACATTCCCAAGAGGTGGTTTAATGAGTTTTGGATATTGTCATTGTTTATGACAGTTGGTTACAAGTTGTTATTTGTTAATGGTCAAGAAAAAAGCTGAACATGGAGATTAGATTCAGAGATTTTGTTTAAAAAAAAGGAAAAAGAAAGATAAAGAAATAATAGGATAAATGGGTAGATCACTGAATCTACACTAAAAAGAAAAAGGGGAAGATATAAAAATGACAAAAGGTAGATTACTGAATCTATTATGAAAGGAAAAAATACTTTTAAAAAGGAACTACTTGTTTTAAATAGGATAAGTAGTGAAATTTTTTTGTCTGAATCTGTCAAATGTTTATGGACTAGACATCGTTAATGTAGTCTTGACTGTGTATATTGTATATACTTATTGGATATAATTTCTCTTGTATTAGTTATAAGCTTTTTTAATTTTAGACAAAAAAGGAGAAATGTGGTGATATTGTGTTCCCCAAAATATTGTGCACCCTAATAAACTTATCTGGGGTCACAGACAGAACAGTCACTAGATACAAAGGCTAGAAAATGGTGGTACTCACAACTCACAATCCTAGCACTCCAGAGGTAGAAATCCCTCTGGATCTCTGTGAGATCAAGGTAACATTGGAAATGGCCAGGCAGGCTGACACATGCCTTTAATCCCAGGGAGTGGTGGTATAAAGCAGAAAGATATATAAGGCGTGGAGACCAGAAACTAGAAGCATTTGGCTGGTTAAGCATTTGGCTGGTTAAGCTTTCAGGCTTCTAGCAGCACAGTTCAACTGAGAGCCATTTGGATATGAGGACACAGATGCTTCCAGTCTGAGGAAACAAGACCAGCTGAGAAGTTGGCCAGGTGAGGTTAGCTGTGGCTTGTTCTGTCTCTCTGATCTTCCAGCATTTCACCCCAATAACCGGCCTCAGGTTTGATCTTATTAATAAGAACTTTTAAGATTCATGCTACAAGGGACAGATTAAATCTGGAAGATGAAGCGCTGGTGCCTGAAGAAGAGCCTGTTGGAGCTTTTGGAAAGGTTTAGTGACAAGATGGAGGAGGGGCTCATGTGGCGAGTCCTGAGCTGCTTTGTATAAGGGGCGAGCAAGGAGAGAAAAAGATGGAACCCAAGACCGTAGGAAGTCAGCTATTCCTAGGAAAGACAGAATCTCTTGTTTAGTAGAAGGGACTGTAAGAGACTGGATTAGATGCTTTCTGTCTACAGTAATAGCCTTGTGGATTGGAGTAATGGATAGAGCCAAATAGGTGACCTGGGGAGTTGACAGCTGAACTTTAGAAGGAGATACCCTGTAATCTTGGCTGGATAAGAAATTTAGGAGAGCAGAGGTGTTAGTTTGGCTAGCCTGTAAGGACGGGCTACAGAGTAAAATATCATCTACATACTGTATTAGTTTACAGCCAGGGAGAGACAGAGAAAGCAGGTCAGAGGCCAGAGCCTGACCAAATAAGTGTGGACTGTCTCTGAATCCCTGTGGCAGAACAGTCCAGGTCAGCTGTGTGGACTGGTGAGTGTCAGGGTCAGTCCAGGTGAAAGCAATGATATTTTGAGACTGAGGACTGAGAGGAATAGAAAAGAAGGCATCTTTGAAATCTAGAACTGAGAAGTGAGAGGTTCCTGAAGGGATAGTGGACAGGAGAGTATAAGGGTTAGGCACTACAGGATGGAGGGGGGCCACTGCAGAGTTAATGAGCCGGAGGTCTTGAACCAGGCAGTAGGTTCCATTAGACTTTTTAACTGCAAGTATGGGGGTGTTAAAAGGTGAAGAGGTTAGGCAGAGCAGTTTTTTCCTGAGAAGGTCAGAAATAATAGGCTTAAGTCTGTAGAAGGAATCTTTTTTTTTTTTTTTTTTTTTTTTTTTTTTTTTTTTTGGTTTTTCGAGACAGGGTTTCTCTGTGTAGCTTTGTGCCTTTCCTGGAACTCACTTAGTAGCCCAGGCTGGCCTCGAACTCATAGAGATCCGCCTGCCTCTGCCTCCCGAGTGCTGGGATTAAAGGTGTGTGCCACCACTGCTCAGCGTAGAAGGAATCTTAAAGAGTCTTACTAATAAAATCAAACCTGAGCCAGGTATTGGGGTGAACACTGGAAGGTCAGAGAGACAGAATAAGCCACAGCTACCTCACCTCACCGGATCCTCAGCTGGTCTTGTTTCCTCAGACTGGAGGCCTCTGAGTCCTCATCCAGAATGGGTCTCAGCTGAATTGTACTCAAAAGCCTGAATGCTTAACCAGGCCAAATGCCTAACCAGCCAAATGCCTCTAGTTTCTGGTCCTCATGCCTTATATACCTTTCTACTTTCTACTACCACTCCCTGGGATTGAAGGCTTGCTTTCTGGGATTAAAGGTGTGAGTCACCATACTTGACTATATCCTTGAACACATGGATTTCTGCCTCTGGAATGCTAGGATTAAAGGCGTGTGCTACCACTGCCTAACTTCTGTTTAATATTGTGGCTGTTCCGTCTCTGACCCCAGATAAATTTATTGAGGTACACAATATTTTGGGGAACACAATACCACCACACTTGCCTTTGTAACAGAGTGGGCTCCAGTGTTTTTGTGTGCTGTTCTGTGAGTGCTGCTGCAGGGAGCTGAGTTGGAATCATGGGCAGTCTGAGAAGCCATGACATGGTGAGCAAGTGGCTATTGTCCCCAGAAGGGGAGGAGTGGATCATGAGCTCCTTGGGTTGGGTGGGAGCCTGCAGCCATATTCCATGTCCTGTGAGTTTCCATGTGGTCCTTGAAACTTCTTGGACCCAGGTGTCTGCCTCTGCATAACTTCACTCCATGAGCTGCATCTGTGCAAAGCACTGGGAGTAGGGAACTGTGTGTAGAAACATCTTTGTAGTCAAGGTCAACATGCTTTTTGTACATCCATAGAATCAGGTCACCAAATTCAGAGAGGCCTAGTTTCTCTAGCATCTTCTAGAAGTTCTGTACTTCACATTTAACATTTAGGTGAAAGATCCATTTGTGTTTAATTTTTTGGAAGTTGTAAATGGCATCTCTTATGTTGGGTATCACTCCACTTCCTGTAATGTAGAAGAATAGAATTGGTGATATAAAGGATTTGCCAATGCTTAGGAGACAGTATGTCACAGAAAGTAGAATTTAGCTAAGGGAGAGCTACCTCTAAAATACTCCAAATATCAGTTTATACTAACAAGGCAAGTTAGAGATTAGGATGCTAAGATACACATTTGTTCACCAGGATTGTCCAGACATATGGCTCCAAAACATTACAAAGGAGACACTCCTGATTTACACCCAGCCACTAGGCACATCCCCATATCAAAGGACAGGCCTCTAACATACTGCTCAAGGGGGCATTGCAGGGTCACAACCAACATTCCAGCTTGGTGTGCCATAAAGGTTCAGTTTTCTTAAAAGAAAGAGAGAGAGAGAGAGAGAGAGGTGACTATTTGAAAAGGAAAACACTGTTGTGTTGAGGGCTGGCCTGATCAAGAGTTTACCTTTAGGCCTTCATACAGGGAGAAGGAATATGCTTGCCAGAGCCAGAAATGTCTTGGGACCTAGGCCTTGGGAGCTATCCCTAAAGACCTGATATTTTGAGAATAAAAAAAGATCTCTTTCTCAAAAACCAGGAATATGTTTGGGAGAGCTGGTAATGGTCTGAGGCCAGGGCCTTTATGAAGGGGTTGCATGAGATCCTGAGAACCCAATGCTTTCCACCACATGGAGCTATGGCTATCAGTCCCAAGACCATTGTGGGCTTAGTCAGTAATGTTTTTGAGATACCCTGTGTTCCCCTTGTGCAGCATTGTTTGTAGCCTCCCCCTGAGTTTTACCATTTATTGTATGATACTTTCTGCTGACTTCATAGAATTTCCCCTTTTCCTTCTATTTCCCCCCAGAAGTAGTATACAAGAAGCTATTCTTCTTAAGAAGTTTACTTGGCATGAGGCAAAGCTTGTGTAAGACCTCCCCAACCCAGCTTTTAGTTTTTCCACCTTATAATTGTCCTATCTTTCTCATCCCCTTCACCTTCACCTCAGGATCCTGCCACTGAAGAAGGTCCTACTAGTTCAGATCACTGGTGTACTTAATAAATAATTGTGGAAATATCTTTGTTGTGTAAGTCTTCCATCTGCCTAAGTAGCTAGACTTGCAGTTTTCTGTCCCTATTTAAATTGTTCAAAGTGTAACCTAGAGCCTGAGCCTAAAAGACAAAAGGATGACAGCATATGTGGAATACAAAATATGTTCTAGGCTGGTCCTCTTTGAGTATTAGCCAGAAACAAATGCATGCTATCATTAAAGAGATTTTTCTTTATTAATCTCTTAAGTGTGTAGAGTGATTTCTCTCTGGGAAAGCATATTAATTCTAGAACAGCTGCATTTCAAACCTTTTAGAAAAAAGTTTCTGAGACATGCTCTCTTATGATGATTCACATGGCCTTGATCCCAGTCTGTTGCTCTCCAGGGCAATGACCTTGCTGACCTCTATATTACATCTCCAAATGTAGGGCCCTGGCCCCCCATTTTGGGTAGCTGCTGCCTTGCTTGCCGACCTTGACCAGATGTCCTCCCTATGATGATTCCCTGCCAGTTTCCTTCTTCCTGAATGCTCACTGGAGGTTCTTTGTTTGTGTATCCTGCATTTGGTGTAAACAGCTTAGATGCAAGAATGTAGAACACTGGGTAGTGAACTTCTGCCCTCCAGGGATCCTCCATTGTGCTGTAAGCCTGTATTTAAGGTTTCCTCCCTCCTTCAATAAATGGCATTTGGCATTCTGCTGAGGCGAATGACCTGCTGTCTCTTGTCTCTGTTTCTCGATCCACAGCCCCTCGCTCAGACATGGTGAACGGGTGGTGGTAGCGTGGGCATTACTGCAACAAATGGAGGTTCTACCAAGATCCAAGAAAGAAGGGACATTGCTGATGGACACCCGAGTAAGGCTGGCCAGCAGTTTAAAGAAAAAAGAAGGTAAGGGTGAATTGAAATGGGTGCAGCTAGCCCACAGTCAGTTAATTGGACTGCTGAAGCAGGAAGGCACCAAAGTTAAGATAGGGCAAGACAGTTAAAGATTTCATGAAAATAAAAAAGGAAATCTTCCCAATAGAGAAGAGGGAAGGAAAGGAAATTTCCCATTAGAAAAGGGAGAAAGTTTTAATCAAGAAAAAAGGATTTTCCCGGTAAAAAGGGGAAAAATTTTGAAACTAGGCCTAAAGATTTTTTAGGGCCCTGTAGAGGAAGGATGAAGGAAAGAGAAAAGCCTCTTCCCAGTGGTAATGGAGGAAGAAAGGGCTCTTTCCAATATAAAATTTTCAGGATAGCTGAAACTCTGAGCTCCTTCTGCCTGCCAGTGTAGAGTGCCAGCATCTGAATTACAAAGAGTCAGCAGGTGGGCCTCACTTCTGCTGGATGAACAAGCAAGCAGGCCCAGAAGTTAGAAGTTTCGTTGTCTCTTTGCTTAATTTTGGTTTAAATGTCTTTTATTTTTCCCTCAGAGTGGGAATAATTCAATATTTAGTATCCATTTGTGGGAAATGTTTTTCTGTTTTTTCCCTTATGGTGGGAATAACTCATTATTATTAGGTAATCCCTTCATGGGAGTTAGAGAAAGCTTAAATGGGAGTGTGTAGCAGGAGTGCACATGCCCAGTGCAGTGGACAAAGACACGAGTGGCAGCGTGCAAGATGGCCCAGAGCAGAGGGCAGACAGGTACACACCGGTGGGAGGTGGAGCTGCGATGGAGCATGGCCCAGGCAGGCGTAAGCACTAGAACCCGAGCACTGGATAGAGCCAAAGCCAAAGCTGCAGCCTCAGCCCGCGCCAAGCGAGCAGAGGCCCGGGGAGGGACAGGTGCTAAAAGTTTAAACGGGCCCAACTTCTGGTGAAAAATGGTTTTGGTCAGGACATGGAATGCTAAGTCAATGCTGTTTGAATTTCCAGGGATATTAATCATTCATTGTATAAAGGATGTTCTGTTCTTTTGATTGTCTTAATAAATGTTTGGATGAATGTTTTCATGGTAGATAAACTAAAGGAACAGAATTATAGTGGTATTTTATTTGTACTGAAATGTGATTTTATTTTATGTTAATAAATAAAGTTGCCTAGGGGTCAGAGCTATTAGCAAGCCATAGCGAAAGCCAGGGCATTGGTGGTGCACGCCTTTAATCCCAGCACTTGGTAGGCAGAACTAGGTAGATCTCTGTGTGTTCAAGGATACAGCCAGCATTGGAGACACACGCCTTTAATCTCAATACCAACCATAGAAGACCTGGAGTGACCACAGACAGGCAGTGACAAGACGGTCATGTGGTTGCATTTACAACCAATGAGAAGGCAGAACAGGAAGTCTTTATAAAGACAAACAGACAGGAAGTAGGTCTCTTTAGGAGAGGTCTCTTGCGGAGAGGTAGGACAGCAGCGGCAGGAAGGGTAAGGTTTTTAATCTCAGCTCTTAGCTATCGCTCTGACCTCTTGGCTTTCTTCTCTGAATCGGCTCTGTGTTTCTTATTTAATAAGACGGTCGGTTACATCTACATTTGGCACCCAATGTGACAAGAATCCATTAAAAACCACTTGGCTTGGCTTGGCGGCAGGTCCGGTTTCCTGCCTGGGCGGCCCAGCTCACTAGCTGGGGCCCAGGTCGGCTTGGTCTCAGGACAGACTGAACGTAGCCACAAGCGGTTAGCTGCAGCTGGAGCTACTTGCATAAAGCCAGTGCTACAAACAACTCAGTCCTGGCCTGCCGAACAGGACCCCTGCCTGTAAAACCAACACACATGGTTGGAGCTTAAGGAAGCCGAGCCAGGCTTGACTCGGCTCAAGCGGGAACACATGGCTGGATTTAAGCTTTTAGCCATGGCTACTCTCTCTCTCTCTCTCTCTCTCTCTCTCTCTCTGGATTCACACCTTGGACATTAGGTGGCTGTTTGAAATTCCCTCGGATTTCTACTGTTCTACGCAGACTTGGTAAGTCAATTAACATATCAGATATTTTAAAGGAAACTATTTAAAACAGAATTTTTCCACATTTAAAAAAAATGGGTTTTATGTGTATATTGGAAGAAAATTGGGCTTTGTTTGAAATTTTAGGCAGTCTGACAATGGAACAACTATATGAGAAGATTAATGTTGATCGAATTATGCAGTTTATTACTTTTCTTATCCTCATTTTACTATTTAAAAAGATAGTCAATTTAAGTGCCAGGATAAAAGTTTTAGAAAAATCTGTTAAACCTGTTAAAATGAATTGTAGAGAAATTCAAACAGAAGAAATTAACAGTGAAGTTGTTTCAAGATTGGATCATAAGGTTACAGAAAGAAAACCTGTTTTCACACAGTCACCCTTAATTTATCCGGTAGCCGTACAGCAGCTACCTGGTGAAGAGAATGGACAAAATACTTGGATTCCAATTGAAATGTTAGACTTACAAAGATTTAAGGAGGCAATAGCATCTTATGGCATGCATTCCCCATATGTAAAGCAAATGTTAAACACCTGGTCAACTTGTAATAGAATTCTACCACAGGACTGGCGGGAGCTGGCACAGGCTGTTCTTGAACCTGGACAAAACCTCCAGTGGAAAATGTGGCTTAAAGAGGAGGCTAAAAATATAGAAAAACAATGGAGGGATAAAGGAACACAAGTCTGCAAAGATCAGCTTATTGGAGAAGGCCAGTATGCTTCAGTACAAACACAATGTTTACATGATGTCCAAACCCTAATTCTATGTCAAACGGCAGCCTTAAATGCATGGGACAGAGTTGAGGAACCAGGAAAAAAAAACTGAGTCATTTATGAAGGTTATACAGGGCCCAAAAGAATCTTTCACAGATTTCTTACAAAGATTGACTTCAGCAGTACAGAGAATGGTCCTGAATTCAGAGGCTAGTCAGATAATAATCGAATCTTTGGCCTTTGAGAATGCAAATGCAGCATGCAAAAGAATAATCAGGCCGTTAAAGGCAAGGTCTGCACCCTTGGAAGATTGGATTAGAGACACGGTTAATGTTGAGGCTCATGACCATGATGATATGTGGGTAGGAGAAGCAATTTCAAAAGGTTTGAGAAATGTTAGATGTTTTGGATGTGGAAAGCAAGGACATTTGAAAAGGGACTGTAAACAGGTCATTCCTAAAAATAATGTTTCTTCAAGGAACACTGGCAACAGAATGCCCCTTCCTTCTGGAGTATGCAGGTGTGGTAAGGGAAAACACTGGACCAACAAGTGTAGATCAACAAGGGACAGCCAAGGTAATCCTTTGCCTTGGTCTTTGAGAAACTCCCAGAGGGGCCTCAGGCAGGCCCCCACAGCAAATCCAGTTCAAACCTTTCCTGCAGTTGTAGAGGAAACCCCTACTCAGAGCAACTAAAAAACCAAACGCCTATTGGAATAAATCATGCTGGTCAGGATGATGAAACAGAGAGAATAGAAAATTCAGGAAAAAACATAAAGAAAATTTTTTGGCAAACTTCTATTAATGAACAAAGACCAAAATTAACAATAAAAATAAATGGTGTTTTGTTGTCTGGTCTGGTAGACACAGTTGTGGACATTACCATAATTGCACCAGAATTTTGGCATCCAACTTGGCCTCTTCCGGAGGTAAATGTTCAACTGTTAGGAATTGGGACATTATCTCAAGTGAAACAAAGTGCAAGATGGCTCGAATGTATAGGTCCAGAAGGACAGAGAGGAACATTAAAACCATATGTGGCTAACTATGAACCTGTGGGGTCAAGACTTGTTGCAACAATGGAATACTCAGATTAACATCCCTCCAATCTCAGAAACAAATCATAAACTAGCACATGTTTCTGAGAGAAATATTAGAAGGCATTATTCTGAGTGGTCACCAACCATCCATATTATACAAGAACAGGGCACAACAACTGATGAGCTTCCAAAGACACCAACAGCTCTACCGTTAGAATGGTTAACAGACAAGCCTGTATGGGTTCAGCAATGGCCTTTAACAACAGAGAAACTCCAGACTTTAGAAGAGCTGGTAGAAGAACAGTTAAATGCTCAGCATATTGAAGAATCAACTAGCCCTTGGAATTCTCCTGTATTTGTTATTAAAAAGAAATCTGGTAAATGGAGAATGGTAACAGACCTTAGAGCAATTAAAAAAGTAATTCAGCCAATGGGCTCCCTACAATCTGGAATTCCTTTGCCTACTCTGTTACCAAAAGGATGGCCTCTCATAGTTATTGATTTAAAAGACTGTTTCTTTTCTTTTTTTTTTTTTTTTCGAGACAGGGTTTCTCTGTGTAGCTTTGCGCCTTTCCTGGAGCTCACTTGGTAGCCCAGACTGGCCTCGAACTCACAGAGATCTGCCTGCCTCTGCCTCCTGAGTGCTGGGATTAAAGGCGTGTGCCACCAACGCCCAGCGACTGTTTCTTTTCAATACCCTTACAAGAAAAAGACAGAGAAAGATTTGATTTCACAGTGCCTACTTATAATAATTCTCAACCGGTTAAAAGATTTCAATGGAGGGTCCTCCCACAGGGAATGTTGAATAGCCCAACTCTGTGTCAATATTTTGTACAACAGCCATTGGAAGTGGTATGTAAAAAATTTCCTAAATCTATAATTTATCATTATATGGATGATATTTTACTAGCTGACTCAAATACAGATACTTTAGAAAGAATGTTTGAAGAAGTAAAGAAAATTTTGCCTTGCTGGGGATTACAAATTGCTCCTGAAAAGATACAAAGAGGAGATTCTATTAATTATTTAGGATATAAAATAGAGCTACAAAAAAATTAGACCCCAAAAGGTGCAAATTAGGAGAGATTGACCACAGACTCTTAATGACTTTCAAAAATTATTTGGAGACATTTCTCATCTATGAACTATTGTTGGGGTAAAAAATGATGAACTGAATAATTTGTTCAAAACCTTAGAAGGTGACAAGGACTTAAATAGTCCAAGAGAATTATCACCTGAAGCTGAGAAAGAATTGGCCTTGGTAGAAAAGAAAGTACATGAAGGGCACGTGGATCGTATTGATCCAAAGCTGGATTGCATTTTGGTTATTTTACCTTGTAGGCATTCTCCTACAGGAATATTAATGCAGAGAGAAGATATTATATTGGAATGGATATTTTTACCAAATAAACCAAATAAAAAATTAAAAACTTATGTGGAAAAAAATCTCTGACTTGATTTGGAAAGGAAAATTGAGACTTTGTCAATTAGCAGGAATAGACCCAGCAGAAATTGTCGTACCTTTAACTAAGGAGGACATTGAAAAATTATGGACAGAAAGTGAACCTTGGCAAAGAGCTTGCAGTAATTTTCCCAAAGAGGTGGTGTGGGGTGGGTGGTTTTTTGGTCTTTTAATGGGTTTTGGGTCTGGGATAATTTTCATTGTTTAGGGGGGTTGGTTACAAGTTGTTGTCAAGGGTTAGGAAAAGGGCTAAGCAAAGGAGATTAGATTCTTGTTTAAAAAAAAGAGAAAGAAAGAAAAGAAAAAGACAATTACTAGTTTTAAATACTTTACATTGGATTGGATTGTTTTATATTGTATACAAATTATATATATATAGAAACTGATATTGTTAGGAAATGCTATATGTATATTTCTAATTGTACTTATATCGTTCATTTAACAATGTAATGCAATTTTCTGACCCTTGAATGTTATTATTACCAACTATTAGGATATAAAGAAATGAAAGTTAGTAGTTAGACATTATAATAGAACTTGTATTAGTATGTTTTCAAGATTGAGCAGATATATTTTAGATAGACAGGTCATCTTCAAACCCTTCAGAGATCTACAGAATATGGCATTTAAAATGTTTTAATAACTTAGAAAATTTTTCTTTTTGTTATGACTATGAGACATGTCAGCTCCTGGCAGTACCAATCTACTTCAGAGAGAATATGGGCATTGAAGAAACTGCATATGGAGTTAACTTTCATTGTGGTAAATGTTAGCCACTGGACAACAAAGTATCCTTGAATCAACTGCTGACAAACAGGACAGACAGAACATGAAACAAAGGACTACTGATTCTTGCCAAAACAAGTGTGGTTATGGCTTTATCAAAAGGCATCTTCTGAGGCCAGGACCATATGACACCATCCCTGAAGTGGCCTTCACAATCCAGAAAAGGTACAGTACCCTTTTCTTTGAAGGCAGCTGAACAGGCAGTGGGCTCATGGCTTCTGATGTGCAATGGAACAGCAGCTGAAACAGTTATTCTTGAAGAGTAACTAAGCTCACGCCTCTCAATAGCAGACTGGCATTTAATAGAGGGATGTGGAGAAGAACGGGATGCTGAGATGAAGCCACATATACACAGCCAAGAAGAATGGACAGCTGAATTAAAAAAAATCAACAATTTCCAGAATTTAAAATCTTGAATCATGACAGGACACTAATGGAATTCAGGTGTTTCTGGTACATGGACTGCTCTCACCCAATGTGAGGTCAAACTATTGACCTTGTGTACATCCTACTTCACAAATGAGTCTGTCAGATATGCTAAGCCTATAGGCTGAAGATGATGCCCCAACACTGCAGAGAAACCTCAGGTGACTGTCCAGACAGCTGGCTGTTTCTGTCAACTCACAATTTTTTTGGAAGTTTTTATTTTTGTTAGGTAATATTATTTCCTTCTTGGGTCTCTGAGGGAGTTGAAGATTAATTAGTTATAGTTGAAGATTAGTTAGTTATAGTTGAAAATTAGTTAGGATAGAAAGTGAATTAGGTACATTTTGGACTTACCAAAATAGGATAGGTAATGGAATTATTTTCTCTGAATTTGTCAAATACAAATGGACTAGACATTGTTTAGGTATTTATTGCTTGTATATATGGTATATAGTTATTGTACTTTTGTATATAGTTTTTCTTATGTTAGTTATAACCTTTTTCCTTTTTCCTTTTTATTAAAATAGAAAAGGGGAAATATAGTGGTATTTTATTTGTACTGAAATGTGATTTTATTTTACGTTAATAAATAAAGTTGCCTAGGGGTCAGAGCTATTAGCGAGCCATAGCGAAAGCCAGGGCATTGGTGGTGCACGCCTTTAATCCCAGCACTTGGTAGGCAGAACTAGGTAGATCTCTGTGTGTTCAAGGATACAGCCAGCATTGGAGACACACGCCTTTAATCTCAATACCAACCATAGAAGACCTGGAGTGACCACAGACAGGCAGTGACAAGACGGTCATGTGGTTGCATTTACAACCAATGAGAAGGCAGAACAGGAAGTCTTTATAAAGACAAACAGACAGGAAGTAGGTCTCTTTAGGAGAGGTCCCTTGCAGAGAGGTAGGACAGCAGCGGCAGGAAGGGTAAGGTTTTTAATCTCAGCTCTTAGCTATCGCTCTGACCTCTTGGCTTTCTTCTCTGAATCGGCTCTGTGTTTCTTATTTAATAAGATGGTCGGTTACATCTACACAGAATTCATAATTTTGAACTATATATTAGGTGTGCTCTTGTCTGTTGATCATTACTGAAAATTTGGCTCTGCTATTTAAGTTGATTTCTAGAATTCTATAGAAATATAACACCTGAAATGCATTGGGTTGTTAGCTTATTAAATAATGTTATTGCTAAGATAAACCCATAAAAAATAATCTATTACTTATAAAGAGATTACAAAATTATTTTTCCAGTAAATAAAATACAGGTAAATTGTTTGGTCCACATTGTTAATAATTGGCTATTTGCATTAATGTGTTATTTGAAATCTATAAAAAAGGATCCTCTTTTTAAGATTTTATAAAAATACTCTAGAAGAGTATTACCTAAAGTTACCTCTTCAAATCCTATAGAGATTGTATTTAATGCTTTTATAACCAGCATATGTAAAAAGGACCATGGAAATAGAAGTTGGTGATAGAACTGCTCAATTATTATTGCTTTCATATTTTAATTGCAAAATGGCACCTCTATGTAGAACTGGAGGCTTTGGAAGTACAGAAAAAAAGGTGTTTTGACAAACAGTTATCAATGACAAACAGCCTAAATTAAAAATAAAATTATATGGGATTGAGATTGAAAGATTATTGGATTCTGGTGCTGGATATATCTATAATTTCACAAGAATCCTGAGATCCCAACTGGCCTTTACAAGAAGTCAGGAAAATGGAGATTATTACAAGATCTTAGAGCTGTAAATAAAACCATGCTTCTCATGGGAGCAACACAGCCTGGTTTGCCTGCCCCTGTGGCAATTCCTAAACATTGACATTTAATTGTGATTGACTTATATATTATTGGCTGCTAAAGATAAAATACTTGTTTTTGATGCCTTTTCTAAATTACAAGAGGTTCTTAGCCTGGCTAATTTACAGATAGCCCCAGAAAAGGTACAGGTATCTTTTCCCTATCATTATTTAGGTCATGAATATTTTGGTTTTTCTCATCTACCTACTGGAGTGTTTTGGCAAACAGGTCCTGTTCTATGGGTATATTCCCCAGCTTCTCCAGCAAAAACAATTATTCCTTACCCTCAGGCTGTTGCTCAGATTATATTTAAGGAAATCAAGATCAGTGTTCAAACTTTTGGTAAGGAGCCAGATATTGTGGTGGCCCCATATACCCAGTCTCAAATAGCATGGTTGCAAGCTAATGATAATGATTGGACCATATTGACATGCTCCATGCATAGTCAGTTTGATACTCACTACCCCTCCAATGATATGTGTTCATTTTTTTACATTGCATCCTGTTATGTTTCCCAAAACAGTACAGATGACTCCCATTCCTCAGGCCCATGTGGTATTTACTGATGGCACTTCACGTGGTTTTGCCGTGGTGGTTTCTGGTAACATAGTAAGGAGAATGAAAGTCCAGGGCACTTCTGGCCAGATGGCAGAGGTACAGGCACTGTTAATTGCTTTACAGATGTTTTCTGATGAGAGTGTAAATATTTATACTAATAGCCAATATGTGGCACATGCAATTATGCCTTTGGAGACAACAGCCTACATACCATCTATTTCTCCCATTCATGAATATTTATTGCAAGTGCAAGGACTCATATGGTCCCGCTCACATAACCTTTACGTGGGCCATATTAGAGCTCATACTCAATTGCCTGGACCTCTAAGTTAAGGTAATCAGAGGGCTGATGCCATTACTCGTATGGCTGTCACATTAATTTGCTCTGCCTTTGAAAGGGCTACTCAGTTGCATCAACGTTATCATCTTAATGCTGGATCTCTTTGTTATCACACAGGCATAACCCGGGAACAAGCCATCCAAATAGTTAAATCATCTCCTATTTGTGTTGAATTTTTACCTGTTCCTCATTTGGAAGTTAATCCCCAAGGACTTTTACCTAATCATGTATGGCAGATGGATGTCACACACATGCCTTCCTTTGGAAAATTACAATATGTCCATGTGTCTATTGATACATATTCCTCTGTAATTTTTACCTCTGCCCATTCAGGGGAAAAGGTTAAGGATGTAAAGAATCATTGTCTTCATGCTTTTACTTACATGGGAGTGAAAAAAATGCATAAAGACTGATAATGGTCCTGCCTACAGCAGTACAGGATTTTCAAAATTCTGCCAAGATTTTTCTATTAATAAGACTGGTATTCCTTAAAATCCTCCAGGACAGGCTATAGTAGAATGCTGCCATCGTACCTTAAAAACATATTTTGCTAAAGTAAAAAGGGGGAGCTAGGGGTTCATCTCTCCTCTCCACATTCTATTCTTTCTCTTGTTTTATATATTTAAAATTTTTTATCGGTGGATTCTGCTGGAGTATCCACTGCAGGTAAGCATTGGAAGGCTCCTGTTGCAAATCATCCTCTGGTGCGATGGAAGGATCTTTCTACTGGCACTTGGAGGGGACCTGATCCAGTGTTGGTGTGGGCCCGGGGATCTGTTTGTGTCTTTCTGCAGGACAATGAGGTTCCTCTTTGGGTTCCTGAGCGCTGTGTGCACCCTGTGGTTGCTGCTGAATCCCAACATGGCAGAGACCTATTGGGCCTTCGTGAAAAACTGTCCCCTTCTGATGCCAATGGGGATTGAGAGCCCAATATGGCCAGCCTTGGCAAGCATCAACATAAGCCTAGGAACTGTAGCCATGCGGTTGAATTCTTCAGAAGGTAATGTATGGTAACTGCTTTTTCAAGTATGTTTGAGAACGTGTCACCCAGACACCTTGGAGATTAAGGATAACCCTGAAGGTCACTGACCTCCATGTGTTAACAGTAGCATGCCAGCTATGCCTTTTTCATTTTCGCAATCCTCTTCAAGCTGATGTAATACCTACCTTTTCAGGAGTGGCTCTGTGCAACTTTTATTGGCCTCCTGAAATTCATCTATCCCCCTTTGAAGATACCTTAAATACACTTGGATGATGAAGACCAGGCCAGGCAGCATGAAACAGAATGGAACCAGTTCTCAGCCTTCCAGGCACTCTGTAGCTGAAATTGCCATGTCCCATATCATTGAGTTGATACCCCATATAACCCCTTAATACATAGATTCATTGTTGATATCTGTGGATTTAAATTCCTGCATTACTCTTTTTCAAAGTCAATCTAAGTTTTTATCTTAAAAATATATTATTTTTGTCATTGGAAAATGTCACTTTTTTAATATTTTTTTAACATTTCTTTAAATGCATTACTGCTCTTATCTCTATTTGTTTCTGTTCTCTAATGTTTCTAGGTCATTAATAGTTTCATTCCTTTCCTCTCAAGTGCTATTGATTATTGATTTCTGCTTAGAGCAATGTCTCCTGTAGCATAGGCTTGCCTCATGCTATGTAATTGAGCATTGCATTGAACACCTAATCCTGCCTCTGCTGCCCAGTGCTAGGAAGACAGTCCTGCAACTCCTTCTAGTCTGGCCTCAGACCATTACCAGCTCTCCCAAACATAATTCCTGGTTTTAGAGAAAGAGATTTTTTATATTCTCAAAATATCAGGTCTGAGGGCCCATTCTGTCTGAGGAGTTGCAGAGACAGGAGGCCCATTCTGTCAGAGATTTTGTAGAATTAAGAAGTCTAGTGGGACCTTTAATCCCAACATCCGGGGAAAGAGCCATCTCCGTGGGACGGAACCAGAACAGATCTGAATACTCTGTCTGGGGCCAACCCAGGATCCAGCTGCTGATCCTGCGAAACCCAACAACTTGGAGGTGTTGGTGAGACTACCCCACTCAGCTGAAATCCATCCAGGAGAGGATTCAGAATCCTACAATTTGAAATCTGAGGAAACAAGATCAGCTGAGGAGTCGACGAATGAGCAAAACATTCGAGAACACAGAAGAAGGCACAACCCAACCACCGAACCAGATTACCAGAATCGTAAGTATACACTTCACTGACTGAGAACAGGTAAGCTCCTATCTCCAGACTGACAGATCAGGTCTCTAGCCCCTAGGCACTACACATCGCAGTCCCAGAGACCAGACAGCTACCTTTCCCTGCTCCCCCACCAACCCCCCTCCAAAACAAAAAACAAAAAAAAAAACCTAACCCCTGTGAACCTAACAACCACTGAAACCATAAGCACACCCTGCACCAACTGGGAACAACTGCTCCCAGAGACAGAACCCACTAACCCTAATCCGACTAAGCTGCTCCTGAAGAAACAGAGCCCAACAGCACCGATTTAACCAAGAACTTCTAGTGAACCAAGACTAAAAATTAGAACAAGAGAAGCACCTTCAGACACAAACACCATCTGCACTGAGCAGAGAAAGAGATGAGTAGACGCCAGCAGAAAAATACAGGCAACAACATAAAGACCTATATGACAACATCAGAACCTACCGACTCTACAATTGCAAGTCCTGAACATACCAAGGCAGAAGAAACAGAAGAAATCAATCCTAAAAATGACTTTAAGAAGATGATAGAGGCCCTTAAAGAAGAAATTAAAAAATACCCTTAAAGAGGAAATAAAAAATTCCCTTAAAGAGGAAATGAAAAACTCCATTAAAGAGGAAATAAAAAATTCTCTTAAAGAGGAAATGAAAAACTCCATTAAAGAGGAAATGAAAAACTCCCTTAAAGAGGAAATAAAAAATTCCCTTAAAGAAATGGAAGAAAAAACAAATAAAAAATTGGAAGAAATCAAAGAAAGCCAAGAAAAAATAATTAAACAGATGAAAGAAACATTCCAAGATCTGAAAAATGAAATTGAGACAACAAAGAAAACACAAGCTGAGGGAATGCTGGAAATAGAAATCCCGACTAAACGAACAGGAACTATAGAAACAAGCATAACCAACTGAATACAAGAGATGGAACAGAGAATCTCTGACACTAAAGACACAATAGAGAAAATAGATTCGTCAGTCAAAGAAAACACTAAAGACAAAAAAGTAGTAACACAAAATGTCCAAGAAATCTGGGACACCATGAAAAGACCAAACCTAAGAATAATAGGGATAGAAGAAGGAGAAGAATACCAACTCAAAGGCACAGAAAATATATTCAACAAAATCATAGAAGAAAACTTTCCTAACCTAAAGAAAGAAATACCTATGAAGATACAAGAAGCTTACAGAACACCAAATAGGTTGGATCCAAAAAAAGTCCCCTCACCACATAATAATCAAAACACTAAACATACAGAACAAAGAAAAAATATTAAGAGGTGCAAAGGAAAAAGACCAAGTAACATATAAAGGCAAACCCATCAGAATAACACCAGACTTCTCAATAGAGATTATGAAAGCTAGAAGGTCCTGGACAAATGTTATGCAGACACTAAGAGACCATGGATGCCAACCCAGACTATTATACCCAGCAAAACTCTCAATCACCATAGGCGGAGTAAACAAAATATTCCATGATAAAACCAGATTTAATCAATACCTATCCACAAACCCAGCCCTACAGAAAGCACTAGAAGGAAAAATCCAACCCAAAGAAACTAAACACACCCATGAAAACCCAGGCAATAGATAAACCCACACCAACAAACACCAAAGAAGGACAACATAACACGACCACAAAAAAATAACAGGAAATAACAATCACTGGTCATTAATATCCATCAATATCAATGGTCTCAACTCACCTATAAAAAGACACAGACTAACAGAATGGATAAGAAAACAGGATCCATCCATCTGCTGCATACAAGAAACACACCTTAACTTCAAAGACAGACACTACCTCAGAGTAAAGGGCTGGGAAAAGGCTTTCCAAGCAAATGGACCTAAGAAACAAGCTGGTGTAGCTATCCTAATATCTAATAAAATAGACTTCAAACTAAAATCAATCAAAAGAGATCAGGATGGACATTACATATTTATCACAGGAAAAATCCACCAAGATGAAGTCTCAATTCTGAACATTTATGCCCCAAATACAAAGGCACCCACATTCACAAAAGAAACATTACTAAAGCTTAAAACGCACATCAAACCTCACACATTAGTAGTGGGAGATTTCAACACACCACTCTCACCAAAAGACAGATCTACCAGACTGAAACTTAGCAAAGAAATAAAGGACCTAACAGATGTTATGACTCAAATGGACTTAATAGATATCTACAGAACATTCCACCCTAACACAAAAGAATATACCTTCTTCTCAGCACCCCATGGAACCTTCTCAAAAATTGACCACATGCTTGGTCACAAAACAAATCTCAACAGATACAAAAAAATTGGAATAACCTCCTGTATCTTATCAGACCACCATGCCTTAAAGTTAGACTTCAACAACAACAAAAATTATAGAAAGTCTAAAATCTCATGGAAACTGAATAATACCCACCTGAAACATCAATGGGTCAAGGAAGAAATAAAGAAAGAAATTAAAGATTTCCTAGAATTCAATGAAAATGAAAGTACAACATACCCAAACCTGTGGGACACTATGAAAGCTGTGCTAAGAGGAAAATTCATAGCTCTAAATGCACACATAAGGAAGATGGAGCAATCCCATACCAATGAATTAACAGCACAAATGAAAGCTCTAGAACAAAAAGAAACAAACTCACCCAGGAGAAACAGATGCCAGGAAATAATCAAATTGAGGGCTGAAATCAATGAAATAAAAAACAAGAGAACAATACAAAAAAATCAATGAAACAAAGAGTTGGTTCTTTGAAAAAATCAACAAGATAGACAAACCCCTAGCCAAATTAGCCAAAAGGCAAAGAGAGAACACCCAAATTAACAAAATCAGAAATGAAAAGAGGGACATAACAACAGACAATGAGGAAATCCAGAGAATCATCAGATCATACTTCAAAAACCTGTACTCCACAAAAGTTGAAAATCTGGAAGAAATGGACAATTTTATGGATAAATACGACATACCAAAATTAAATCAAGACCAGATAAACCACTTAAATAGACCAATAACCCCTAAAGAAATAGAAACAGTCATCAAAAGTCTCCCAACCAAAAAAAGCCCAAGAGCAGATGGTTTCAGTGCAGAATTCTACCAGACTTTCAAAGAAGAACTAATACCAATACTCTTCAAATTGTTCCACACAATAGAAACAGAAGGAACACTACCAAACTCTTTTTATGAGGCTACAATTACCCTGATACCCAAACCACAAAAAGATACAACAAAGAAAGAGAATTACAGACCAATCTCCCTCATGAATATTGATGCAAAAATACTCAACAAAATATTGACAAACCGAATCCAAGAATACATCAAAAAAATTATCCATCACTACCAAGTAGGATTCATCCCAGGCATGCAAGGATGATTCAACATACGAAAATCTGTCAGTGTAATACACCATATAAACAAACTGAAAGAAAAAAACCACATGATCATCTCATTAGATGCTGAAAAAGCCTTTGACAAAATCCAACACCCCTTCATGATAAAGGTCTTAGAGAGATCAGGAATACAAGGAACAATCCTAAACATAATAAAGGCAATTTATAGCAAGCCAACAGCCAACATCAAATTAAATGGAGAGAAACTCAAAGCGATACCACTAAAATCAGGAACAAGACAAGGCTGTCCACTCTCCTCATATTTATTCAATATAGTACTAGAAGTTCTAGCTAGAGCAATAAGACAACAAAAGGAGATCAAAGGGATACAAATTGGAAAGGAAGAAGTCAAACGTTCACTATTTAGAGATGATATGATAGTATACATAAGTGACCCCAAAAATTCAACCAGGAAACTCCTACAGCTGATAAACTCCTTCAGTAAAGTATCAGGATACAAGATCAACTCAAAAAAATCAGTAGCCCTCCTATACACAAATGATAAAAGGGCTGAGAAAGAAGTCAGAGAAACATCACCCTTTACAATAGCCACAAATAATATAAAATACCTAGGGATAACACTAACTAAACAAGTGAAGGCCCTTTTTGATAAGAACTTTAAATCTCTAAAGAAAGAAATTGAAGAAGATATCAGAAAATAGAAGGATATCCCATGATCATGGATAGGTAGGATTAACATAGGAAAAATGGCAATCTTACCAAAAGCAATCTACAGATTCAACGCAATCCCCATCAAAATTCCAACACAATTCTTCACAGACTTGGAAAGAAAAATACTCAACTTCATATGGAAAAACAAAA